>JAIPRN010001174.1:0-52353 GCA_025469175.1 Geopemphigus sp. TES_GeoC_2020
TCAGGTAACTGTATACTATACAGTTTTCGAAAAACGTAAGCATTATTCGAAAACGTACGTCGTAGTAACGAGAAACGAAAAATGTATCGATATTTAAGATAACGCTCTTTTTCGTGAATATATAATAATAAAAATAATCTTCAAATACAAAGCTAAATGGATAAATTCTCTTTTTGTCTCGAGTTAAAAAATAAGCGATTTAATTAAGATACGTGTATATATATATATATTTACGTTGTACGCGTGAACATCGAAATAAATATTAAACCGAGGATTATAGTAAAATTGAACGATTTTTATGGATAAAAAAATATAAATTAGAAGAAACGACGAGAAAAATGTAAGTTTACGAAATACGTATAAAAAAAAACCCCGGAACGTTTGTCCATAAAATCACGCACGTGTTGTTTCGTTTAGATATACGAAGCGGTCCTTTAGCTACTCGAAACAAACGCACGCTAGAAGTGTTCACTAAAACATAAAAAAAAATAAGAATAACCTAAACCCTCGTATACCGTTAGGCTAATGACATTATCGACGGAGCCGACGATTGAAAATGAATATGGACGAAATTTAGGACGTCGTTAGGTTCTCCCGTTCGTTTCGAATTTGTCAATATTGTTCGTAAGTAAACGATAGTAAAAATTCGATCGGTCGATTTTTCAAAGTATAGGTACTACAATCGTATATATATATATATAACACGTATTTGAATATTTATAGACGCGATACTCGTATTTGCGGTACACGTGCGTATATAATAATAGGTAGTACGTGTTGCGGTTATATCGCGAATTCGGATTAAATCGATATAATTGCGTAATTTCGCGGACCGTACGATTTATTTACACTATACGAACGTCGACGATCGTTCGTAACGTTATGTATCCGGTTGGAAATCGCGAAAAAATTGCGTCCAAAGCCCGGGGAAGAAATTTGGTTTTTGGTAACCACGTTTTGGCCGGAAAATTTCGAAAAACGACCAAAGTAGTCGAATAACTTGTCCGGGACGGAAAATATTATCGCACCGACTAATAATACGTTAACGCCGTTTCCAAATAAGCGGGCGGCGCAATTGTTTTCGTGTCGCCTTTCGATTCGACGTTCCCAATTATCGTTCGGAAATATTCCATAGACGACAGTGACGCGCCTATTTTCAGTGTTCGACGACCGTACACGATTATCACGTATCGATAAATGCGTAATTTGTTTTCGAGCGCGTGGAACCGATTCGAGACGAAAATTGTCGACCGGTTATCGCGTCTTCTTCAGAATATTCCGGTACGATCTTCGGACGAATGCGAAGTGACATTTCGCGTAATTGAAAAACGATTCGTCGTCGCGTCGAAAACCCGTCGATCGAAATACGTGATAGGTACAACGGAATTTCCCGACAACGGGTCGAATTTCGTAGTCGCGTAAAAACGAAACTCGAATTTCGAAATCGTATAATACAAAGACGCGAATATTATTTACGGGTATCTCGCGCGTCGTTCTCGGTGCAAAATACGATCGCCATCTCCCACGACACCGTTTCGTATATGTAACGTATATATATACGCCTGAAAACGTGAGCGGCTACTCAAAGTCCTCGATGAATACGATATATATACGATACATATAAGTACGTGAGTGTACACGCTACATCAAATACTATGTATTTCGAAAATGCGAATATTTCCGCGATCGTTTCCTTTCTATAAACGTAAACCTATATATAAATAATAGGCGCTTAGACGCGATAAATCGTTTTTCGAAAAACTTTTCGTACCGAACAATTTCGTTTTTTTACGCGACTTTCATTTCGTGTAAAAATCGAATTCGTCCAACGGACGCGTCACATACGACGGATACGCGGACAATTGTTGGGAAAGGTCCATCTGAAATCGAGTCTCGGTTGCGGGAAAAAAATTCGTCCTCTGACGAAAACCGATTTCCTAATTCGTCAACTACCCGTAAATATATTCCGGCGACCTCCGGTGACGGAACCTAACCTCCCGCGCTCTTAATAAATGGAACTCGTCCCCTCCCCTTATTGGTCCTTTTAAATCGTTTCGTAATTAATATCTATCGTTACGTTCCCCTTACGGTGCATACAAAATCTATACGAAACCCATACACGCCCGTGTATCGGGTCGTTAACGCGATTGTAACGAAATACTACGAAGTTAATTTTTCCAACCGTCCGTTCGGTTTTTTTTTTTAGAAATAATTAATCGTCCGCTCGTGTATATATATATATGTGTGTGTGAACAATGGAGTCCGAAATGGTTTGTAACTGAACGTTACTTACATTCGAAACGGACGCCATATTGTATTTGTCGCGACACGAAATCGAATAACGTTCGGAGAAGTGTTTCACAAAAAGTTATTCGAGCCGTAAAATCATCGACGACTAGCAGCGATATGTATTAATATCGCGCGTCGGGAAACGTGTTTGACGTTTTCATTAACCCAATAAGTTATTTTTACGCACCAACGTGTTTACGTTTATAAAACGTTTACGCAGCTTTTAAGAGCGCGCGCGCGTCGAACGGATTAATAAATCGAATCGATTTCGGTGACCGTTTTTCACGGGAACGGAAAACAATCGCGGCCGGCCAACCGGTTTCGTCCGGAGCGTTGTGAACGTGGCGCCGTGTGTTTCGTTGGTCACGAAAACGCGCGGTTAAACCGTGTCCGGCGCGGATGGACGAACGATTATAGCGCGGTGTCGGGGGACACGGGGCCCGGTCGAGAATAGTTTCGCTTTTATCGCGAACAATAATCGTTCGAAACGTTCGTTAACATACGAACCTCCCCCAACGGGTACGTAATCACGTGAATCGTCCGTCGTAGTTATTCGACGGTAAATCCGTAACCGCGTACGTTGACGTCACGTGGTACGCGCCTCGTTTTTAATGGAAGTCGTTTTACCCTACGATACATACGGATAGATACGGCGAGTACGTTATCAATATACGTATATATTTAGCGACGGTTTGACCGGTAAACGTTGATTATATGACGTAATACAGAGCGCGGTTACGTATATATATATTTGTTTCCCGAACGGAAGAAACCTAATGGTTGTAATATTAGAAAGAAAAACGACGACGAATATAACGCGTCCGATATACCTCTCGGGTCCGTCTGTTTGTCACTCGATAGTCAGTAGCGCTGGACGCGCGGTATCGATCGTTTTAGCTATACATCGCCGTCACGTACGAGAGGTCGTCCTCCCGACCGTGGTTGCGTATCCGACGGCGTTTACTCTCGATGGTCATCGGGTCTTAGCCCCGAACGAGCTTTTCTCGAACGGCGACCGCGGTGACGACATTTTACGGAAACATCGCTAGTGGCCGTTCATCCAACAACCGTTCGCGTACGAACCGCGCGCTACGATTTTATCCGAAGCCCAACCGTCCGACGCGAAACGGTTAAACGTTTTCGAAGATCTCGAAAATACAAATCGGTTCGTAAGTGGAATTTCGCGCCGCCGAGTTCTTTCGCCTAGAAACAAATCGCCGTTCCGCCGCGTCGTTTACGTAAAGGCACGCGCGGCCTTTTCCGAACCGTTTTTTCATCCGGCCGTCTCTGCGGGACGCGCGCGTATACCGGCACGCGAATTGTCGCCGCGGTTTTTATTTCCCTTCTCTTTCGTTTCGACGTCATACAACGCACGTTCCTCTTCCGCGTGTCCAAACGTCCGTGTTCACGTCGATTTCAAGCGCGCAGTTTATACCGTAGATAGCCACACACGTACGCATATATATTATACACACCGTACGCACGACACACGGTTCGTATTCCACACGGACAAATCGCGTATTAATAACATACGTATCCCCGTTTCGGTTATTATATATATATAAATTATTCGTGATCTTATTGATCCAAATATATCATTTTTGAATTGGTTCGTGAGTGTTTTCGCCTATATACGTGTACAATACCGTATATTATATACGTATACGAAAGAATAAATAATAACTACGTAAATAAAACTCGTATCGTTTATGCACATTGTTTGGTCGTTCCACGGAGATTCGACGAATACGACATTTTTCTATTCGATGGATTTGGCGTTCAGCTTTTTCTCGTACGCGAGAATTGTTCATAAGTTCGTCGTACGTGTATCGCGGAGACAACGAATACAAAAGTGAATCGACGAACATTTTCCGTAACGTACACGGAGCCCGCGCCGTGCCCGGCATTGTTCGTCAAAGTGTTGGCTCCCCCCCTCCCGTTTTGCAAACACACCGAGCACCTTACCCGTATTTTTCGTTCGATCGTCCGTAATTTTCCCGTTTTTTTTTTTTTTAATTTTTACTCTCTATTTTAGGACCGAACCGCGCGCGCGCGAAAACGATATTTAAAACTAATAACCGACGTTATCGGAACGGGGGACCGATAACAAGACGCGCGGGAATGAACCGATTAACGATAATGTCGCCAACGAAGACGGCCGATCGCCGGGCGAATCACGCGTAACGCACGATCGTGCGGAGAGATGTACGGCGCGTAATAGAGATTTACCGCCGCGACGGCGCTTATTGTACGGCCCGTTACCGTGTACGGTCCTACGGCGTATGCCGGCTGTACCGCGCGATACGTATCGATCGAATAAATCTTCGATCCGTAGACCGCGCCGCGCCAACCGGACCGCCGGTTACTGCGTACGGTTCGTTATTCGGCTAATTAACGCGCATGTGAAAACGCGAGCCGGGCCCGTTTTTCGGCTACCATTTTCCTGACCGACGTACGTTCGGTACGGGTCGCGCTTGTACAACATTACATTATACGCGGCCCGCGCGCTATAGCGACTACGGTCACGCGGTATTTATTTATTATATTGTACCGAGCGCCACGGTAAAATTACGGGAATACGAGCGGCCGCTGTGGGCCGAATAATAATCGTCGAACGTATGATTCGGTCGCGTCGTATAAGTCCCGAGTATATTCGAGGCGGCGACCCAAATATTCGCGTATATATATATTCGGTTTTCAACGCGAACGATTCCCGACCGGTTGGGTGGGTGTGGTGGGGCGAGGTGAAACCACGTGGGAATAGCGACGATCGTGTTGTAAATACAATTTTGTAAATTTCGTATTTTCAATCAGCGCGACTCACTGGTCCGACGTACCGCCTTCAGGCATTCCGGGCCCGTGAGGGTATCGCACGATAACGTAAACAAAAACGTTCAGGCCGAACGTGAACCGGAAACGTACACGACCGTCCGAATAATTTCGCGGATTACCGTCGGTGTTCCGTCGACACTTTTCCAGTGTACACGGATATTGTTGCTCGGCTAAATTACGTAAAACGAAAATATCGACGAATAGCGTACGTGTACGTCCCATAGGAGACCGCGACGTCGATAATTATTGAGAGAAAAAAACGACACTTTCTTACGGTTGTTGTTTTCGCTTCCGGGATGACGACGCGGTTCGGGGTTAACCTACATAACGCGTTTTGAAGAGTGACGCTTACGACGGGACCTTCCTCGCTTTAGCTAGGCGTTAAATTATAAACGAGCACGGTGTGTTGAACCGGCGACGGTTTCTAAGTAAATGGCGCGCGCAATAAAAAAAATACGCTTTTCCAAAGCGGCGATTACGGTAGCCAGGTCCGAACAACGATACGAAAACCAAACACGTTCCGAAATATAGTGACGGGCAGAGAGGTGCGCGGCGTAAAAAAAGGCGATTTACAAACAAATACGTGGCTCGGAATGTGGTCTCGTGTGTGTGTGTATATATATAATATCGGGTGACCGAACTTAGCTCGGTATTTTTTTTTGTTGGTGAATCGTGTTTTGTGGAAATTATATTTAGATACGAATTACATACTGATGAAATATGAATAATATTTTTCGATCTAACCGACGTTATAATAAAAATATATGAATTATATACATACAAAGTTTGTACCCAGTATTGGAATTTAAATAAAACCAGTATTTCGTTGCCTGAAAACACGGACGAAACGACGTTTTCTAAAAAATGAAATCTACCTAGATGGCCCTCGAAATCCCTGCATACTAAATTTCATGAAAATCGTCGGAGTCGTTTCCGAAATTCAGACTATATATATAGAAGAATTGCTCGTTCAAAGCTATTAGATATAAACATACTCGTATACCGACCGACGCGTAGTACTCCAGCGCGAGGGAAAAACTTTAGATGATTAGGCGGTTCCGTTGCCGAATAACGAATCGGAAAAAACGGACGTGCGAACGCGGGTGGGCTCGGTGGTTGAGACTCGCCACCGGTACGAACAAGAACCTCGACACGTTTTCCACGCCGCGCCAATAGGGCGCGTAAGTATAAATATATCTATCGACACTCCGTACGTAAGTCGGCCGAGTTCGGGCACCGCCGAAATGCCGCCACTCGGTTTAATAATAATTAGTTTAACGCGCCGTACGTTGTTGTCGTCGGGGGAGATTTCGGCCGTGCGAACGCCAGTTACGGCACACGCGCGGCGTACGTAATAATAATGACTACGCGAAAAGTATTCGATCGTAAGTTTACCGAACGGCTAATTTGAACACGTCGGCGGTGTTAAACGCGAAAACATTTACGAACCGAACGCCTAAACGGGAAAAATCCCCGAGTTATAAACCGCTTGGAATCGTTAAGCGAGGGCGAACGGGTCGCGTCGAAAGGTCCGCGGAATTCTCGCGACTTTTTAACGAACGTCCAGCGTCGGCTCGCGCGCCCGCGTACGTATATACACGCCGTGAACGGACACGGATAATAAACGCGGTCGGAACTAGTTTTCGTCGTTGAATTTTTCTTTTTAAATCGCTCGATTTTCGAGTGAAAGTACAGCGACCAGTGTGTGCGCGCGCGCCTTCTGCAGCTTATCCCGAACCTATTGTCATTATATATATTATTATATTGTGTACGTAATACGATACGGATCGTACGCGTATTGCGTACGTGCGTGTATCCGTGAATATATATTACATCCATTTACACTCTCTAATTGCGTATACAACTGCCGAACGGATTTTCCATACCGCGCATACTCGCGTATACCGTACGGTCGTTACCTATATACGCTCGCGCGCGTTCACAAATTCGATATTGTCATCCCCCCCCTCCCCGGTATAACGTACGTTATATGTTCGTGCGCTGCGCTGTACGGTATGTAACAATTTCACTTTTGCCCTTAACCGTCCAGAACACGATCGCTTTCTATGTATATTTAGAACGGGAAATACTTACGCGTTTTACGGCCGGTGTTTTCGATTCTTTTTTTAGCCGTTTTACGGAACACATTTCGCTATTAGAAAGCATTGTAATAAACGTTCGTTGGAGACCGGTAATCGGCCCGTGACGTACGTCGCGTCGGGTAGGCGAATTCCGTTGCGCCCCGGCGTCGTTATTCACCGAATCGAAAACACTAGTTCGCGACGTATTTACGCGGTCCCGACGGGCGAAACGAACTGCCGGATAAAGTTGGACGCTATTATACGTTCCCGGGGACACGGCGGCGGCGGCGGCGAAGGGACGGTAGAAAACGAGAAACACGATTGTCGCGACCATGATAATAATAATATACCGTGCGGTCTCCTGGATTCGTCGTCATTATAAGATGCACATAACGAACGGTTCGATCGGGGGGTTTTTTTTTTTATTCGTAGAAAATTAAAAATATCGTCGACCCGAAATGTAACGCGGTCGTCCACGCGCGAGTTTTCCGGTCATGAGTACGGCGACAGACGATAAATATAAACGTACAAATGTAAAATATATACAAACATAACTACACCAGAGGTTTATCGAACCGACACATTTTAACATAATCGGCGTAGTGTATCGTTTATTTTTCGATTTTTTATCTATATATATATATATAGTTAAACTATATAAGATAAATCACCGCGTATATACATCGACCGCGAAAACGTCTTAAACGTTGTTTTTCACATCGCTTGACACGGCGACGGTAACTCCGTATATCCACGCCGCGCCCGCTGCCGACCGTGTGACAAAGTGCGGCCGGCACCGCGAAATACGCCTAATCGATTATTCTTAGTGCGACAACGACGGCGGTAACAATAAATAACGATAGCAGTTAGAATACGTGTGCATATATATCGGGCGAGTCGACTGATTTAACTCGTGTCGATTTAAGTCGACGTCGACGATTACGAATGTTCCCCTTATACGGTTCCGGAGTTAATCGGTGTTTAATCGAAAACGTCGCTTAAATCGTTCAAAAGCCGACGTTTCCTGGTACGTAAACAATAAATGGCCGCGAAACGTTTAAGTGGCACCCTCGCAACGGCGTAACCGGGTTTTCGATCAACCGTCCCGGGCCGGATCTCGTTTTCTATACCCGGTCTCAAACGACGAAATCCGATTCGAAAAAGAATCGCCCAGAAACAACGTTCGGGAATTTCCGTGGTTTCCAGGAGCCTCGCCCGCGCTATTTTCGTTTACCGACCGCGAATAACACGTAGCTAAAGCGCGCGGCGTAAACGTTCGGCGTTTGAACGCTCGTTGATAACGAATCAACGGCCGCTTTTCGCGTAGACATTTCGTAACGTAACGCGACGTAACCGGTTCCAGAGGCTTTTAAGGAATACCTAATTTCGCGCGGCGTGCCGCAATTAACGAAAAACGGCAGAGCTGCCATCGAGAATTCGCCTTCGAATCGAACGTTCGAAATTTATTTAACACGAACGCCGTAATAGTTTTATTCGTAACGTAAAAAACGAGTCCTCTAATCGCCTGTGGTGTATACCGGTCTAAAAGCGTATATATATATATATATATATATAGACGTTATAATTATTTTTACGAACGGTTAAACGATAGACTTTCTTACTTTACAAATGTTCAACCAGAGATCGTACGTTTAAGTATCATACATGTATATATATGTATATTTTAGCGTATTCGAATTTAGTATCGAGACGAAATCCCGAATTTCTCGTATTGCGGCGGAGCCCGTCGTTAAAGTCACCACAACGTACATTGTTTTCGGTAAATGTTTATCACTATTATTATTTATCGTAGTTTCACGATCGTATACAATATTGGACGTATCGCGCGTATTACAATAATCGCGCGTGAATCGTTCCGTCGGTCAGCCGTGTGTTGTACGGAATCCGTCGATAATGTACTAAACGCGACGCGATAAAACGTTTCGCGATGTCCGCTGGCGGATGATTGGCGTATATTTGTTCGCTATACGAATAACGAATAGGTTTCTATCTTGAACACGTAAATGGCCACACAGAATCGGTGTACGCCGCGTTTTGTTCTACGCGTCGGCTATATTTTTGAGCGATGGGTCGATATAGGAAATTGAATACGGCGCGTCCTGCGATGTACTACGAGCGACGAGCGGTCGGTCATTTTTTCACGCAATCACGCCGTCTCGCCAAGCTATAACTTTTAAGTAAAACTCCGCTAGAGCTTATCGTCCGTAGTATACGTGACGTGTTCTATGTCGCGTCACCGTAACATAGCGTACAAAGCGTACGTAGTATACATAGCAAACATAGCGTTTTGCGTGGCCTCAGCTTAAGACGGTCGAGTGTCGAACGGTCAAAATCGTTCGACGAACGCGACGCGAAATTTCGCTAAAACGACGTTTTTTCGTTCGTAACGACGGTACCGGTCCAATTTTGCCGGGAAACTCGGGACGCGCTATTTATCTACCGGAGAAACGCCGGAGCGCGTATCCGTTACGCGCGTTGAACCACATCCGGAAGCTTCGTAAGACCCCGCGTTGTTCATACGCGGTAATCGTTATAAAACCGACGTAGAACCGCGAGTGAATACGACGTGTAGTTGTAGTAATAACAACGGCGAAAACCGATAAGCGGATTTTCCCGTGGACACGTAGTTTTTCGTTCGAACCCGTGAATTTCGTGAAAATCCTCGGCTACGAAAACGAAAGATATTTTCGTTTATTATTGCCGCCTGACGGTCGCGTGTGTATTATATACGATATACGCGATAATAACCTTTAAATAGATACGCCGATTGTTCGTTCGCGTGACATTGGGACACACGCATACTTTCTCCCTCTCTCTAACACACACACACACACACACACACACACACTCTATCTTGGTGGAGCCGTTATCTATAATATTATGCTCGTCGGGGTTGTTGACCATCGGGTCCCGCGTGGTATAGACACGTACAGGAGTCGTGCGCGCGGACGTCCGATTACGCGGCCGCTATTTCACGCGTAATAATAACGCGCGAATAACGACGGCGATAATAATAAATAATGATCGAGTACGTACGAAATATTTACGTCGCGCACGCCCTCTCTCGCCGCCGCCATCCAACGGCGCGGACGTATTCTTGCGTGTGACAACCGGACCGTCGTTGGCGTAAACGGCGCTTTATTATTACTATATTCGTATTATGTACACACAACGCGCGCGTCAACACGTTTCGAGTTTCGACTGATGTGTGGTTAGGACGCCCTTGACAGTACCCGCGTAACGTACGGGTAATACACGCGCGCTTAAAATAAAAGGGTTCGGGTATATTTGTCGAGACGACGGTGTCGAGGACGCGCGCGTCTCCGTTAGGAACACGAGTAAACATATATCGCGCGCTCGTTAATAATATAGACGAGCCCGGCGTCGCGGCGCACAAACATAACACGCGCACCGCCGTCTCCTCGAAAATTCCACGGCGAACGGGCGCGGACGAGACGAGAATATTCATTTTCCCGCGAAAACGTTAGGCGCGTCGGCCGCGGCGTCAATTTTCTATATAGACCGAAACGTCGAATTTCCGACCATTCCGCCTGGACATTATTACGACAATTCCGGGATCGTGTACGGTAACGCTAATCCGCCTGTGTATGTAAAATGTACGCACGCGTCGGTAGCGGACGCGAAATAATTACGCTCGGTCCGTTACTAACCGTATTCGCGAGTTCGAAACGAATCCAAATTAAACGATATCGTAAAAATATAATCGACGACTCGAGCGGGGCACTTAACGCACACAGCCGTCTGCGGACGTATATGGACGTAATAATATTATACGGGAGAGACGTATAAATAAAACGTGACAGTCGTTGTGTGGACAGTTGCGTTTCGAGCCGAGTGTTTCGAACGGAATACATCCGATAGATAGACGAACGCGCGAAATTTCCCACATAATTGACGCTCCGAGACATTTTCTAATATTGCTCTATCTCGTTGAGAAGCGTCCACGTCGGTGGTTAAAATTGTAATGTACGTTGTTTACACGCGAAACAAATTCCGAAAAGCCGATAAACGTTATTCGAGTACTGGCGACGTGTATTACGCGGTTTAACGTATAATTAGACCGAGACATGTGACTCGGAAGTTTTTTTTTGTTTTTGGAAACTTTCGAAATATTTTACTACGAATAAATACGACGTGGAGAAAAAAACGCCGTGTGTTCGATTTCACAAACCGACGTCACGTATATGCACGATACGACTATAGATTTACGCGTTTTTTAGACAAAATGTGTATGTGTGTGTGTGTGTGTGTGTGTGTGTGTGTGTGTGTGTGTGTGTCCGTATCGAATGAGAAAAAGTAATTGAAAAAAGAAAACCGATAATATTCGGAAAAAAAAAACAATTTTGTTGGACGAAACGATTGACCGAAATGAACTAGCCGTGCACGTACGTTAAAAATTGATAAAATTTTCACGCGCGCGTTTTCGGTATGTGACGTCGAGAACGTGATTATTATTCCGCCCGTGTTTGTACGTCCGTTCCGCCGTCTCCGCCCACGTAGTACTTACGCGGAATTCAGAGCCGCTCGACAACCGCGCGGTAGTCCGCGATTTTCGAAATCGGTAGAGGCAGCCGGGCTCGCGGGTGGCTCGAACACGTTGTTTACAACGCCGTCGCGCGACAGCGATTGAAAACGAATATAACACGCTCGGCCGTTGAATATACCGAAAAAACTATACTCGTCATCTATTTTCGCGTTTTTCGTACGGTAGTCGACCGTTGCGCTGAAACGTCGATAATTATACGTATACGACTCTTTTCCAATACATTTGTCCGATCGGTTGACAAAAACAATCGTCGGTCTCCCGAAAAATGCTATAAAATCGAATTGCTCTTACGATCGTTTTTTTTTTTTTATAATTTCAATTTCACGTGCGCGCTTAGTTTCGAGCGAATATTTCGTGTTTATTTATCGACGTAACCGTACAGGTGTCCTTTAAATCGTTAGAACGATAACGTGTCAAGGATTATATAGCGCAAACATATTACCAGAAAACTATCCCCCCGGACATTTTCGTCGAAACCAAAAAAAATCGTTTCTATCTTAACCGACCGGTCGTCGGACGACGAATCGTTCGGTAAATGTCGTCATTTCGATACAATCGATTCTCCCGCCGATAAATTCTTCGATATATTACGTACGTATGTTAAACCGATATCGTTTATATCGTCCTATATACTTATATACGTAAGTTCCGAATTGTCTACCGTTCCAACTATTTAATAGCCGAGGTGTGATCGAAACGTATCAAGTATAGTAACGTTAATTTCGAAACGTGTTCGGCGCGCGCGCGCGTATTTAAATACGTTTTCCACGTGGAAAAAATAAAACCGTAATTATAACAGTATTCGAATAAAAGGAACCTAAACACTTCTTCACACGGCTGGCACAACATTGTTCTCTCGGAAAATAAAAAAAAAAGTTGTTTTTTACCTAAAATATTATCAAAAAGAAAACGTTAAACACCAATCGCTATGGCGCGTGTATACATATATTTATTGTATAAAACCAAAACCTAAAAAAAAAAAAAAAAATAAAACAATATCGTTACCAAATGGAATATAACGCGTCTTATATACTACGGAAATAGTTCACACATTGATTATTGGAGCGAAAAAACCGGTTAAAAATATTCGCTAGAAATGTAAAAGAAAACGTATACATATGTGGAATACATAAGCTGCTTACAACACTGTCGAACGAAAATGACGTTATTTTTTAAACGATCCGAAAGTTTTAATCGACAATTTACATTATTTGGATTCGAAATCAAACGTGCAACGAGCTTACGATATTGTGTATAGACGACCGAAACACGACAATAATAAAATATAGTTGAAAATAGTAATAACGCGCGGGGTGAGTTTGTTTCGCGAGTTTTTCTTATTATTCCGCGTCGTGTTGTTTTTCTGTAATCGTGTTTCCGTTAAATTTGCGTTCAACGCGAACATTTTGAAAATGTCGAATCCGCTATAATAGCCCGAAGACTATCGGAAACGCGACCGGTTCCCGGGACTTTTTGGACGCTAAATGTTATCGAAATACGCGAACGAAAAACGTCGGGCGAAACGAAAAATCGCATTTCCGAATAAAAGGAACGTATTCGTTCGCGTATTTATCCACTACGCGAGTACTTGACAATAAACTCGGACTTATCGACTGATCTTCACTTAGCCCGTGAAAAACGAATTATCCGATAATTAGCCGATAGTGAATTAACGTCTGAAGGCGTCGTTTTCAAACCCCATCACCACCACCGAACAACCGATACGCTGAGAATTACGTAAAAAGCGTTCGGCGGTTCGTTACTAGGGACATACGTCACTCGGCGGTCGATCTCGGATTCCGAAACGTAAGCGGCCATAATAATACGTTACGGGAAAAGATTTTTCGGCTTTATGACGACGAATCGACGGCGCGTTTAGGATAAGTCATTTTTGTTCTAGTTTCGCGGTTGGGAAAAAATGCGAAACACACTTACGTATATATTTAAACGTAATTTCGCGGTGTTCGCGGGAACTTTTTACATCCGCGACGACGACGACGACGACGACGATTAAACGGCGCGGCGACGGCAATTATTATTAAACGGTGATTATCCGGTTTGTCGGTTTATTTTTTCTATTTTTATTACTATCGTCGTCGTCGTCTACACGCTCGCAGTAAACCACTCGGCGGGCATCCGTCGCGTTTCACACACGCGCGCGCGTGCGCGTCGCACGCAACAATACCGCAATGACCTAGTAAGTCGAAAAAAAAAAATGAGGAAAATTACGGAAGAAAAAACCGCGCGGAGATTTTATCGCGATATCTTATATATATATATATATATAACTTCGAAGACGACAACGATGTATATATAAAAGAAGTCGACTAGGTTCGTTAGGATCTCGCGCCGCGCGTTATTATTTATCGAGGAAGACGAAGCGAACGATAAAATGAAGTTCACCGAAGAACGAAATGGTCGGTTAACGAGTTAAACGTTAAAATCGGATTTTAGTCTGACGGTTAATCTGTTATACGAATGTATATGTTCGATCCGGCGGCGCGTGATGGAATATACCGAACGATCAGTCGATTTAGACGGGATGGATAGATTCCCGGATAATATATTTATTTGTTCGTTCCGTCGTTTATAGAAATTAAAACGAAGGTCGTATTGTATTACGCGTAGGTGAACCCCGAAAATGTTTTCGAAACGTACTTTTCTTCTGTATTTACGTGCCGGAATTTTCGATCGTACGAATTATACGCGCGTAATACGTATTATATATTGCCCGTTAAATTTAGATACGAAATACGGCGACAGCCGACAGCGGCACTCGGAAAATTCGCGAACAACCGAATTACGATAATCGCCGTCTGGTTTTCGCGGAAATTCGTTGGGACGGCCATTCGGTAGCATTTTAACGGGCGTAACGTTTCGAAAACGCGACGTATATTAGAGCGTGGGTGGAAAAAGCGCGCGTAGCGCGTGCGAACTAAAAAGAAAAACGGTACGGATAGAAATCGACGAAGCGAACTTTTTTTATTACGTTTTCCTATATTTTTCGTCCGCCGTTTATCTTTTGGCCGCCGCGGTCTTTCGACCGACCGGGATTATAAACTCGTATTATATACTCTATTTTAAACGCGTGTATATAACTAGCACACGCGGTGCACATGTGCACTCTCAAAAACATTACGCCGCGCCGATAATACGCGCATTATAATAAATAGTCGCTCGTATATATATATATATATATATATATATAGGTAATGTTATAAACCCGATGGTCAGTCGACCGATACGACGAATACATATTCTATATATATATATATAACGACACTCCCAGTCACGTTTCCAGAATGGTCACCTGGAAATTATTTTTTATTTTAAATAAATCCCATTCAGCCGTTCGGTCGCGTTTCGTTTTTTTTTTTTTTACCACTCGTAAACCCATTTGGTCGATCTCGTAACCTATATATATATATTTATGTGTGTGTGTGTGTGTGTTGTCAATCGAAAGTATAACGTGCGTCGTAACGTGCGAGACGTACGACGGTTTTTCTATCGAACCGTTTCGCCGCTGCCTATCGTCCAGTTCGAGAAAACTCGTGGACGGAAATTCACGGGCACCGCTTAGAGGACTCCCCGCCTTCGATTTCCGACGGAATTTCGAACGTTCGAGTAGGCGAATTGTCCGATAATACCGGTTTTTTGTTTTCGTATTTTTATTTACGTTTTTCCGTTCGTCGGTTTTTCGTTCGTCAATGAATCACGCGGTCGAATATCGTACGCCACCCGCTATACCTTACAAACTTAACGTGTTGGCGATGGGGGCGAAAATATCGGAACGGAAAAAAAAACCGGTTACGACCAGTCGATCGTACGGTTACGGTCGGAAACTGTTCAACTTTAAACCCGGCGAATAGAAAACCGTCGAGTTCGATTTTTATTTTTTTGAAAATCGATACGGCGAGTCGCCGAGACCGACCCAACCCGGGGCCGGTTAAAAATACTCGGTAAATTGTTTAGTGTCGCCCCGTAGCGTACGATTTTCGAATAGATGTGTTCGTTTTACCGGGATTGTATAGCGAACGAGCCTTTTCCCGGTAGATAACCCGATAGCTTTTCCGGATTATTCGTACCGCGTCGTGTCGCTCGGTTTCTAACTAGTGACAATAGAACTGCCCGTTTTCGGTAGACCGACGATTTTTCAATCCCGAAAACGACCGATATAACGGCGCCAATTCCGCCGGTATACTCTACGCTTAATCCGGCGCTGGACAGTGGTCACATATGGCCGTAGCGATTTTCGCTGTATACGCAAATTAGCTATCGGAAACGGACGTGCGCTATCGGATACGGCGCGCGTTTAACGATTAAATCGCGATATTCCGTCGGTGGCGGTCGCCAGTCAATAATCGCTTCCGATAAACGGATATTTCCAACGGCCACACCGCGACGTATTACTTTCGCGTATAATAATTTCCCGACCGCGCCGGTATAGTGCGTGCGTATTACGTACGAGTCGTAGAAACGCGTTACCGATAATAACATTATTATCGAGCGCGTACAGAACGATCGCGTGGTACCGCCGACTGAAATATATATGTATTCGAAAGTTCGAATAGTTTTTTTTTGCTTTTCGTTAATAGAAAAACGTTCGAACACAAAACGCTACGCGTATCGTATGACGTTACAATGTAGCGGGTTTTCAAACGGAATCGGCGGCGGTGACTCGGAGACGAAGGGACGCTATCTTCGCCGTGTAAAACACCCCCCCCCCCCGAATCGTATTTAACTTTCGAAAATATCGCTCGTACAAAACCGGCGGTCCGCCCTGTATACAGGCGGCGGCGGCGGCCGGTAAGACGTAATAATATTATTATATATTGTACCGGAACAACAAACACACGTGCCGAAGAAGAAAACGTGTAAACGTCGAACGGGTATTTTTATCCGTAGGCCGCAAATAATATAAGTACGCGTACGTTTACATATATTGTGTTTCCCACAAGCGCGCGGTGGCGGCGTATTTAATTGAACCGCGAACATAACGCGTGTCTATAGCCGTAGTGAAAGCGCGCGCGCATTATTATTATATATATATACACGCGTATACATACATTAAACGCGCCAGCGTGTACGTCGTATATTGAAACGACAAAAAAGAATATATTAAACAAAGGCCGCGCTATTTCGGTTTAGTTCGATACGATTATTAACGAAGAAAGACGTGCGCGTATGTTCTCGCGAGTAACAGCCCGTCGTAACCACGGGCCCGGAATACCGTTTTTCTAAATCCGCTTCGCGATTTACGTTTTACGTACGTCGGTATATCGCGCACGGCGAATTCGTCGATTCGTAAGCGCGTGTGCATATTTTGTTTGTACGCGCGAAACTTACCGGAATTCCGTTTTGGATAACGGGGGGGGGGGGCGTCGGAAACTGTCGAGAAACACCAGGGCAATCTACGGTTATTTATAATCTTCGTGTCAAACGGGCGTTATTAGTTTCGAACGAAACGTAAATTAAACAAAAACGATATATATTACGACAGGTCGCGTCGTAAAATCGAACATATACGTACCGTCCGGGACGTCGTTTTTCTTTTCCCCAATACGACACCGATATGTTCGTAATACGTTAACGACCGTTTACAGCTTATAAGCGGCCACTTGTCCGTCCTTCAATCATCCTACACTCGCGCGTATCGTATTCCGTTTTATCGTACCAGCGTTTTATATACGTACGGGCCGATATTTTTACCGCGTCCGTTCCATAATAGGCGAACGAACGTACGATTTTTATTTTCGATCGGCGAACATGTTCCCGCTCTCCAAAAGCCGAATAATTGATTGCCGATATTCCGTTTATAGTTTTTTTCGCGTAAAAAGTCGGTATAGCGGAAAAATCACTCCGCCGTCGTAACTACCGATGGCCGCATCGACGGTCCTTAAACAGTATTAATCGCCGCGTTGTCGTATTATTTGGGAAACGTTTTCGAAACGGGCGCGTCCGGCGAAATGTATTCTCGGTAGCCGTTCGAAAATCAAAAGTCGCACGAGTGTACGAATAGTAAATTACGAACGAATTTCGTGCCGAAATCGCGCGCGCGTGCGCCTAAAAGGAATACGACGAGAACGATTTATTGCCCGGACTAGTCGACGTTTCGCGAATCGTGACCGGAAAAACGAAAACCGCTCGGTATTATTGTGTTCGGGGCGTGTAATTAACGCGAAATTGATCGTAGATCATAAGATTCGGCAAACGGGTGATTCATCGCGAAACGAACGGACGGACCGAAATCACCGACAGGTGGTAAATAAACGCGAATTTCGCGTCGTAGTCGTCGACGGTCGTACCGTATCGTATGGCGGCGGATAAGTTTTTAATAGCCGCCGTGGACGCGACAAAGTGAAACGACGTTGAATTACGAAAATTCGTATTTAGTGACGGAAACTCCGTACGTGGGAGGGGCCAAAAACTTACCACCAGATGTTGTTTTTGGGCTGGTACAAACCGGGGCCCGTCCGATATATAGACACGTTCGAAACGTGTGGATCGGGAAAAACGCGACGAATCTTTCGAGAAATGTACGATTTCGATTGGTAAACGTCCGAGGACCCCGGCGTACGCCGCCGCTTATAACCGGTATAATATTTTTGGTACAAGGGGCGCGACCACTGTAACGGCGATATCACGCGTATGAAACGTAGTTGTATGCCGTTGTCTCGATAAAAACGCGTCGTCCGATAACGGAAAATCGTTCTTTTACCAAAAACAAACCACCCTCCCCCCACCACCAACGAATCGCTGAAAATATATTTACAATAAACTCGCGCTTTTGTCCGAAACGCGTGTTTTACGAAAACCGAACGTAATCGTCGAATAAAATGTACGGGCAACGTTAATTTTTGGATGCCCGGCGACGTAATCGCAATTTTACCGAGCCGAACGCGAATATTGTACCGCGCTCGTTCCCGTGGTTGGACGGTGCCGGCGGACACATAGTCCGTTTCACAGCGCTAGATATGTGATTACAGCGCGACCCGTGGACAATTCTCTTCGGGGTTTTCAAAAATGTTCGTATAAAAGCGCGCTAAATTTTAAAAAAAATTTTAGGCACCTGTTATGTGTACACTTATCGTGTTTTACTTACTTAATAAACTGTAAAAGAAGAAAATGTTTTCGTTATTATTTTAAACGATTAAAGAAATAATTAATAAGATTTTAAATCGCCGCACATTTGGGAAACAACGTCAAACTTAGTCCGCGGGTCGTGGCGCCGTAATCGAACAGTACTGCGAAACGGACTATAGTGGGAACGCTTTTTCCGTTTTCGATATAATATTTAGCGGCACCACGTGGCCACACCGTCGCCGTTAAACGCTATCCGTAATGACGACAACACTATCGACGCGCTTGTCTAACGTAGTCGTTTTAGAATTGTACGCCATTTGGGCGCCCATGTACGGCCTCGTCGCCCGCCCGACTGAAAGCGATCCCGCGGACCAATTGATAGACGGTGTTCGACACCCGCGGTCCTGTAGTCCGTGGGTAAATCGTATAACGGATATAATATGCGGACGATTTCGGGCGTTCGAATGAAACCGGTGTAAAAACGTTACCACGCGGATGGACGAGTTCGCGGGAACGTTTTTCTCGTTTTCGAAAGACACGATCGATCGGCCAGTACCGGGAAACGTTAATAGAGAAGAGAGTCTTTTTGAAAACGAACATCGAACGCGCGTATATACTATTCGTTTGCGGCGCGCCTATACACATTATCCGCTATAAGTCAACCACGAACCGTACGTATATCGGTATAAAAAAACGTATTTTCAAAAACGAATTCTGGAGCGTTTCCGGTTTACCATTATGAACTGGCGCGTACACGTTCCGAAACGCGCCGCGCGTAATTACAACGGCCGAACGCCCCGCCTATTATTACGCGATTAATAAAAGTGAGAAAATTACACGGCTTGTGTGCGCCGTAATACGGCGCGTGTATAACAATATCGTCGTTAATTATTACCGCGGATCGACCGCCCGCCACGATTATCCCGCCAAAATGTGTCGAACCGCGCGCGTACGCGTCGTTTATAGACGTGTACCGTAATTATATCGTAAGCGCGCGTATTTCAAACGACGCGCCTAAATTTATCGTACACGTCCGCCGAGTGTAACCCAAAAACGGACCCCGACATTTCGATAAAAATTTTCTCACACGAACCGTCATATATCGAACGCGCAACGGCCAAATACCTATAATAGTTAATAATATCGTTCAAAAATCGATTTACAAAACGTAATAACCGTTATATACAAATCGCGGTTTACGGACGTGTATATATATACGTACATAGATAGTGACGGGCGAATTTCTACGTTTAATCGACGGTTTCGATAGTAAATTATTTTTTATCACTTTAGGCCCTCCGTTCCCGTCCCCTCCGTATCGCGCGTATTCACGAAATCCGGTAAATATACGCGCGCTTTATTTCCGACGAGGTAAAAAGCGTTTTACGATTTTGATGAAATTCTCGTCGCGACGAAATAAGGCGAACACGGATTTTTGACGGAACACTAGCCGTGCTAGTAAAACGTATAATAATAATCATTTATATATAAATAACCGTTTCGGCCGAACATTCCGGTGTGTCGTTTTCGGGAACGGGAAAACTACTAATTGGCCACGGGCGTGTTGAGATCGGGCAAAAACGGACGGGTATGACAGCGACAGTGGGTAGAAGGTGGTAGGTCGCCTTGGGGCGAGATTAGGCGGCGCAGAGACGGCGAACAATCGAACGCGCCGAATTGAATTCCGAGCTCGGTATCGCGGTAAAGTATTTACGCGAAGTCGGCGAAACTCGGTGCCACCGTATCCCGTCGTATTATTATTACCGCGTAAACGCCTCTGAGAAGCAACCCGTCGCCGCTACGGTACCTACCCCTCGTATGTCTACGTATCGTATACGCGCGCTATAACTAAGGAATATTTCCGATCGGCCGACGTGACGCGGCGCCCGCGTGGTCGTTACCACCACCGCGGTACACGTGCCGTTTAACGGTATATATATATATAAAAGTTTCGTTTTTTGTTTTCGCCCGGTATTACACGGCCGAAATGAAACGCGTACGCACGTATAACACGGCCATTGTGTACCGGCGCGAACGTGGACGAAAAAATTATACGCTTTTCGTCCGGTCTACCGCGTACGTGTGTATACATAATACGATATATACGATCCGAACGCGTCATTGCGCATATTACAAATACGCCCGTCGTCGTCACGCGTTTATCGAGTACATAACAATACGCGAGCACGTCGATATACACATCGTAAAATAAACGGATCGGAAGTAACCGGTAATTATGGTCCGTTGTTGTTGCGCGGTAGGTACTTAAGGCCATCTTTGTGTGTGCCCGGTCTTTCACAACCGTCCGCGCCGGTTCGCCAATAATCGCTTTTACACAGCGCGCGCATTATTCGTAAAGTAGCGTGCGCCGTTAAACGGTACACGCACCGTCGTCGTCCCGTACGCGCGCCGTTTCGCCGGATGTCGGGTAAGTGAACGTGAACGAAACGTCCCTCCCGTGTCGGCATTTCGCCGTTTTTCTCGCGGCAACTCTGGCAGTGCACCCAAAGCGTACCCTCCCCTATCACGCTCGTGTGCCCCTTGTCCACGATTAATTGGCGCGTCTCGCCCGTCGATAATTCGCGCTGGCGCCTGTTCACAACGCGCTACTTATCCGTGAAAAACGTCGCTGTAACACGCTAATTCAAGCGTATCGACCGAAAGTTCCCTCTCCCCTGTCACGCCCGTATATCCCGTACACGAATAGACGGCACGCCCGGTCTACTACCGAAAACTTGTTCGCCAACCGACAAACAAACGTATCCGTTTTTTTCCGACCATATTGTGTCCAGAGGCCTCGAAAAACAATTTCTGGCACACGGTGGCCCCAAATGTGCCGGGCGTTCTTCGCGCTCCGGGTCGCTTGCGGTTTTATAGAAGTGGACCGATAAACGAAGCGCGCGTTTATTATTCGTAAACCGTACGGTCCCCGAGTGAAAAAGAACGAGCCGTTTGAACGGCGTTGTAACGCGTGCGGTACGACAAAAACTTTCGATTCCCCGGATCGAGAAACGCTCGGCGATTATTCCGTTAGTATCGAACGATAATATACGTTATTTTATTAAACGTAATATCGAATTATTACCGTATCGTTTACTGGAAAAAGCGGTCGACAGCGGAACGACTATTATATATATATGTATAGAAAAAACTGGTCCGAAAACCAAAATCGAAATAAACCGATTATTTTCCAATAATAACGACGTTTACATACACATTTGTATCCGAATACGGACCGCGGTCGTCGATATCGTACGTAAAAATAGGGAAACCGGTGCTTGGCGACAAACACCGGTGATGTATAACGGAGATTACGAGTAGTTACATATATCGTATTTAATTCGTCCATTATAAATCGGTTTACGTATAACGTATATATATATATATATAGAATTTTATTCTTAGATCGTGTACACAAAGTATATATAATATACAGGTACGTTGTCGTCGTCGTCGTAGTTTTCAATTAAAATAAAAGTCTCGCGAGTATGTATGTATATATTATCACTACTAGCCGTACAGATCTCGAACGGCGATAATAGTATTACTATTATTATTTTTATCGTCGGAAAACCGTGTACACGTAACGAAACATTAAACGCTCGACCTATATATATAAAATACATTTCCCGCGGACGCGGCCGTTTCGTGGCCGACTATCCGAACGGAATATTGGAACACGATATCGCGTAAACGTTCCAGCGACGGCGCTAAACATGTTCTCATCAAAGAAAATCCGACCCGTGTCGATCCGCTTACGTAAATTGGTAAACTATGCACTACGAATAGTCGCGACAGTCGCCCTGACAATGTATGTGACGAGCCTTATGAAACGAACGATTTCGGTTTTACGCGAACGTTCCGTCGGACGCCGAACGGTGGCGCCAACAATCACGCGTCGTTTAACGCGCGAGTAATCGGATACCGTTAAAACGCTCGAATATATTTCTCTCGAACGATTCGTTACGAGACAGTGGTCCGCAGACACTGCCACCACTCGCGCGTTACCGAGACGCGACTATTTGTTTTTCCGTGGCGCGAAATAGTTTAAAGCCCGTCGCTTATATACGAGACGTATCCGGCGTTTGATTATCTTCCGTTGATATTGTGCGCGACGGGCCCGTTAGAAAATACGCGTGTTATTTACGTAGCCATTTATTATTATATCAACGTTCTCCTTTCGTTCGTCAATCGTCCATAAATGATAATACACGGCCGGGTACCCGTCTATAATCGAACCGTATATATATTTTTCGTAGAATATAGAACAACGTCGTCCGAACGTTGTTTATTGTGTTATTTACAAAAGTACCGGGGTATTATATTAATATAGGTTTCGCGAAGATTTATATACACACGTGTTCGCGATAAGATCTAAATACGTATACACATATATGTATGGATATGGACGGCAATAAACGCGAAACGCGATTTCCAATTATCGCGAGTGTATATATTTTAAACGCGTTAAATCTCCCGTCTGAAATATGCGAACGCTCCGCCGTGACTCTATCTGTTTTTCATCGCGCGCTCCGCCCCGGGGGAAAAACACGGTTTCCGTAATTTTTTATTCGCGGCCGCCCGTGGCGAACCCGTAACTCTTTTTTTCGCGCACCGCCTTACGAACGGGATTTTCGATTCGAGTACGCGGCGAACGGACAGTAAACCAGCGAACGTACACGCGGAGCAGTCGTACAGGCGGACACTGCTCTGCGGTCAGGTCCCAACGGCCGATTCCGCCGTTTCCATCATTTCGGGTCTAACAAAGACGGACGCGATTTTACGAAACGTTCGCGGGGCCGTACACGCGCTAATATACATATATATATATATATATATATATATATATATATATTATACGATAAGTTGATCGTACGCGTCGACAATTATTCCTTCGGAGTTTTTCCAAAAATTCGGTCGTCCGGCGATATATATATATATGTGCACGAATGGCCGCGTTATTTATAACGCGCGATTATCTCCATTCGAAAACTTCAATTTTCGATTCGAGAACCCGAAGATCTTCATAATATATACCCGTAACATTTTGAACCATAAAAAGCCAACCAACGTGTCGGAAGAGTTTCGAAATACGATATTGTTTATTACGTACAGTTCGTCGTGCCCTGGGGGTTACGGTACGCGAAGCGAGACGAGTTTTTTTGTACCCTCGAATCGAAATCTATCGACTTCGTCGATAATCCTTACGCTTTTTTTTTGTACGATGCGCGCGTTTACATTCTAATTTTAAATCTGTACCGTTATATGTACCTACGCAACTTGTACAGCTATGACACCTATGCGGCCATTAACGTTGAAACGGTCGAATAATAATAATAAATCGTCGACGATTCGGATCGCATCGCGTGCGTTCAACCGACTGGCGATAACACGAAACGCGGTAAAGAATTTCGATTCATTATCGTACGTACTTGGGAACGGCGAATTTACAAGGGAAATAAAACGGAAACGTGCGTGGAAGTACCGTGTACAGGTATATACGATTTACAGGGTCGTCGGTGAATATTTACGCATTAGGCATATTTCCGTATATATGTATACAATTAGTCGCCGGCGATACGAGTTGGACCGAAATTCGGAAATTAAACGTGCGATATTTCTAACGCGGTTTTTTTTTTTTTGGCGAATAGTTTTAAAATGGTCGAACGTATTTACCGACAACGTTCGAACACGTCACTAGACAAAAATAGTCTGACCTTAAAGTCGAAACGGGCTAATTCGTATTTTATTGTTTATTAAAACAACCCGTATTTCGCGTATACAATTTAATGGCCAATACCGTCGATTGGGTAACGAACGCGTAAACGTGCCTAACTGATTAGGTAATTGAATTTCCGATACGAAAGAAAGGTAAAAATGTAGAAAGGGTCACAAAAACCCTCTAATGACGGCACCGGATTCACTAATACCGACGCGAATTATGTACAAACGTCGACGATACGCGTTTCGTAGTAGTGCGTCCAATAATTATAATCGATTACGGCGGACGTTCGAAAGTCCCGTAGCTCGTGTTATATATTTACGACTCGAGTAATGGGTATCCTCGGGTGACGAAAAAACAATAAGTGGCGAAAAACCTATGGAGACCGTCGTTTTTTTTTTTTTTTATAGAAACGAACGATTTTCGTTACGAATTGCGTCTTTTATTTATTGTTAGCGATAAAACGAAATATGTTCCGTAACCGCTTTTAAACGGAACGTTAAATGTTTTTTTCCCCGAGTTTTCGAAAGTTTCATAGAAATCGTCCGTTTCGGGTACAAGTAGACGACTTTATCCGATTATAATCGGATAGAAATTTTAAAAGTCGCCGAATTATACGCTACGTCCGACGGCGTACCCGGAGAGTTTCATCTTTTTTTTGTTCGTAATTTTACAAACCGACGTCGTCCGTTCGTCGGGCGTTTTTAACAATTTTACGTGGACGAACGGAATTCCGAAGGATAGCCCCGAACTCACCGATCGGTACGCCAATGTATCGAAACTAGTAGCGATTAACGAGTTCGTTCCCCCCGACTCGTCCGATCTAACCCCCACCCCCAGCCACCGCCCAACCACCACTAACGTATTACGGACGCCGCTGGTCGAACGGATTCTTATTATTGTGTCATTGGGAAAACGATAATATTGTTTTCGATTTAGATACGCGCCCGTAATAATATTATTAATATTAATAACGCTATAAACGTAAAATACTAAAAACGGTCGTAACCATTATTATTATTACGAATAAATCTAAGGACGACGACGTTACGGATAGCCGATTATGTTTTTTTTTAATCGCGACACATCGCGTAACCTGTTTACAACGGCTATATATATATATTGTTATAATAACGTTCGCGTGTACGTAACGAACATAATTGTCTCCGAAATTTATATCGCGAACCGATACCGTAAAATATTACCGTATAATGACTCCGGGGACAAGTCGCGTACATTTACGTAAGGTCGTTGCAAACGACATCATTATTCCCGCACGACGCTAAAGTCCCGTTCCCCTTCCCTGTACGCGTGTAAAGTTTGAACGCTCCCGGTCCGCTTTTAGTAGCGAACGTACGAAGACGCGTTCTATGCCAACGCGAGTCAAACAGTTCGCCGTTATCGAACCATTTTCACCGTCGAAAATGCCGGGGTTGGGCCTTTTGTATTTTCGAGTCGTAACGACCGGCCCGTGACCACCCGTTACCGAAACGCTTTCGAACGATTCCGCCAGTCATTTTGTATCGTCGACGACGACCGTGACTGTGATCGGACACGTCCGCCGCGTGTTCCGTCGACGATTTCTGTGGCTTTTCCGGGCTCGCCACCACGGCGATTTTAACGCCCGTCCGTTTACGGTATATACAGCCATTAAACGGCGACGAATCTCGGTATGGGTCACACGTTGTCGACCAGATTCGGTAACAGCGCGCCGTTTCAGTGGGCAAAACGTTTAGAACGCGTCTTCGTACTTTCGCTACGAAAACCGAACTGGCGCGCGCGACGCCTTTAAATTTTACACGCGTATAGGGTGGACATTCGAACGACACCGGGAGCGCGGATCCGTATTTTGTTCGCGTTCTACGAGCGGGTGCGCGTTACTTTTCGGGCTCGCCGCGTATTCGTATTAATCGGTACGTTTGAAATCGATAACGCGCGAAACGCTAGTAGAGTTACGATTTAAAATACGATTTCCAAACGGGTCTGTTATATGTTGTTTCGAACTTTTACAGCGGTTTTTTAATAATCGACAATGACCGCGAATCCCGACGTTATTGTTTCGTTCGTTTCCCACGACAATATACCTAACGCCTTCGTACCGAACGGATACAATTATACGTACGTAGTCGTGTACGCGCTGGTGCGTTTAATTTCGACGGGATTAAGGCGCGAATAAACGTAATAACGTCCCGAACGGCCAACTATACGGAGAGAATAATAAACGTTTGACAATATATATTCGACGGCGCGTAAATTCGAATTACATTAACGTGAATTCGTCCAAAGTGTAGAATATTTTGTCGTTCAATGCGAAAATCCACCGTCGTGGTGCTACGACACTACGTTGAATCTAAGTCTATATTTGACCTCGTCGACCGTTCCTTCGGGTTACAACAACAGATTTCACGTTAAATTTTTCGTAGTTTTTCGTTACTAATGTTTACGGGTTTAATTTTCGAAAATGTACGAAATAAAAAAATATCGAAAATTCATCGCCGCGAAAACCCGCAAAATAGGCTCAAATCTGAGTAAGTTAATTATTTTCGTATAAAAAAAAAATATATATACACAAAGTTTGTACCTTTTTTCGGAATTAAATTCGGTTCGCTTTAGAAATTTTGTCCAGGATTTAAACGTAAATCGTTACAAAAATACGCCGTCTCTCGTCCTGTCGGCAACAATGAAACAACCAGACTCGTGCGTAAAAAGTTGCCTGTACGCCTTAAAATTGAACGACGTGAATTTCGCTAGCGCTTTTAGTTACGCGCTTAAAACGACGCGAATAAATAAACGACACGTAAATAACATTTCGAATTACCGACAGAATTATTAATGACAAATGTATTATTCGAGATCAAACGGTTTGTTATTTCGATATAGTTTCTTTTTAACAATGTGTGTGCTCGTGCGTGCATATGTGTGTGTGTGTGTGTGTATTATGTACGAAATATTCTACGAAAATTTTAAAATAACATTTTTATCTTTTAACACTTTCGTCGTTTTATTATTTTTAGAAATTCGGAGCACCGCTCGTCTTTCTAAACAAAAAAAAAAATATGACAACGAAACGCAATTACGTTGATTTCTCTCTCCTATTACAACGAGTCCAAATTAATTGTATACACATACACACGCAAACTCTTTGAAAGATACATACGTATTTCGTTTCACATTAAGGTCACTGGAAAGTGATATTAAACAAGGAGTTAAGTGTAGGCAATCGTAGTAATAGTAATTTCACTGTAATAATAACGCGGCTATATATATATATATATATACACATACACGAGTGTGTATGTATATATACGGACACAGTCGTCGAGCGTGCTATAAACGCCGAAAACGTTCGGACGAATTTCGTTTTTTCCGTTTGAAGTTGAAAGTACGAAATTTTCGCCGACGATTAATATAAAACCGATATTTATATAACGGTATATAACGTACACGTCGACGAGCGATAAAATGGACATATATAAACCCGTCTACGTTTTAACACTGTGTACGGAACACGAACGTACCGGAATAATAATACCAACCACAACGTCGACGGCCGTTGACGGTACGTAATATTAGAAACGAACAAAACGGGATAAGGGTTCTCGTTACGCCGCGCGAACTTCAAGTATTCGCCCGCGGTATTTTCCGTTGCAGTCGGTTTCGCGAACGTAATAGAAAATGAAAACGCTAAAATTAGACGTTTATTCCGAGAATAATATGACGGCGGTTTGTACACGCGTTTTGTTCGCGTTTAACGGCCTTCGTGTTTGTTCGTTTTCGAATTCCATTGTTTTCGCCCTATTCGAGTCGAGTTTATTTCACCAATATGACAATTTGTCCTTCGTAACCTTTTTATTTTCCAGTACTCGGATGGTTTTTTCGTCTTACGTATTGTAACTAATAGCGCGTCGTATAACTTCACTAACGACAGTTATTGATTTTTCTATATACTGTGCAGCGCGGTGGTGTATTTACGAGAGTGTTTTTTGTTTCGTCGTTATATAACATAGATACGACCCTTTGTTGTCAATATTTTACGTTTATTGGCTACTTTCGTATTTCGTTTCGTACACTCCGCACGATATATATATACCGAACGTTGCTGGTTACGATAACCGTCGAACCTCTAAGCGAAATAACATAGCGATTAAACGCTAAATTTTCCTAAATAAAACGTATAGAATGATCGTTTAAAATTCGCGCGAAACTCAATACGACAACAAAATCGTAATTGATCGGAAAACGAAATGTCCGCCGCGCCGTATACCTATCGAACGTCCGCGCGTAAACCGAAAACGTACTCCTTACACCGTTTATAATAAACATCCCCATTCGAGTCGTATTATTATTCACGTTGTTCTAATATAAACGCGTCGTTTTATAAGTGTATAATAGAGATTGCCTCGAATAACATTTGGTCCGCTAATCTCCGTGTACGCGCGATATTCCAATAAGGTATCTATATTAACGTTACAAAGCCACCGTAAAATCCTTCGCTCGCGGTATTCTCGGCCTAGACTAGCGTTGACCGAACGTTTACCGGCCATACTGGAGTGTTTTACGCGTACACGGCCGAGTGTCGCCACCTCCTGGAAATATGGATATTTGGGGGGGGGGGAGATTAACCGCCAAGTACAAACTGCACTACGGGCCACCGCGATTTCGTCGAATTACTTACCAAAAGCGATCTGCTGAACCGGCCGGACAACGCCGGGCTAAGTACCGTGGCTAATTCATTACGTACGTCGTAGTTCGTAACGTTTCTATCGTGTTCGCGGCCGAAATGTTCGAAAACGATAACGCCGATACGAGACGGACGCGATTTACCGTTTTTTGTCGTTTTCTCGTCGAAGAAATACGCGCACACACACACATATATATGTAGGTAGGTTGTATAAGCGAACGTCGAGGACAACGACCGTTGAAAAATATTTCCCGCGAAAATTCCGCGCGGTGCCATCCGACGAATAGGGGAAAGTAAATACGGGTGGATAAATACGCGAAAATTCGAAAACGAGAGAGCGTTTAAAGTCGTTATTGACCTCGGGTGTATTCGTTTTTAATTTATACTGGCGGAAAAGCTGCCGTCGAGAAAGAATAACGTAATTGATCGTCGCGGCCATCTATTTATTCGTAAAGTGGACGTAAATTTGAAAAACGAAACGTCCTAGAAACCGGACGGATAATTCGAACGACTAGAATATCGCGGCCGTGTAAATATACGTCACGTACCGTGTGATTAAGTCGACCGGGTTAATAAACGCCGCTAACGCGAGTCGCGTAAATCCATTCGTGTGTCTTCAAAATATAGGCGATAGTTTTCGGGCGCGAGAAATCGATTTTATCTACGGGAGCGCCGCCTGACCGGCACGAGACTCGTTATTAAAAAACAATCGCGATTCGGTAATGAAATCCCTGGATTCACGGCCAATAACCGCGGTATATACACGATTCGGATTCGCGGCCGATTTTACGGCGGCGGCGGCGGCGGCGTGAAAAACGCGGCGTACGCTAATTACGCGCAAGTGGTAATATTACGCGGACGCGCACACACCGTCGACGAAACGATCGAAATCTTATTATTGAATTCGGACGAAATTACGGGTCGGCGGCATCACGTTTCTCATTTCCCGGCCACCCTCGACCACGCTTGTCCGACATTTACGCTATAATCACACGTACGTAATACGCGGCACTAATTCGTGCGTAATACACGACCGCGCTCTCCGATCTAGTCGATTAAACGCCATCGTCGCCGCCACCGTGTATTGCGTACGGTTGTCGTGCCCCCCCCCCGTACCTAATCGTAATAATAAAAATACTATATATATATAGACGTAAGTACTTATTACGCGAATTTACATATTATTATTACTATTGTCGTCGACGTGTGTTATTATTATGTAACGTACGCCGCGTGTATATTAGGCGCGCGTGCGCAATCACACGACATTAGGAATACGTATAAGCTCGCGTTATTCGACCCCGCGGAAACCACGGGAGAGACGAGAATAACGAAAAACGCGTAGTCTCCCCGGAATATTATTACCGTACAAACGACGATAACGGGCCCGTAATAATAACGCCCGACGTAATTGGTTCCGTTATCCGGCGGATCGCCCGGTATATCCGTTTAACGTAATAGTAACACGACGGCCGTAGAGTTCGGAGCGAACGTTGTTCGCGGTTTTCGCTTTACGTGACGAAAATACACCTTCGCCGGTACCAAAAAAGATCGAACGAAACGTCCGCGTGTCGGTACTTCCGTTCGGTCGATTTCCGTCTTCACGGAAACCAACTATCATATCTACGTTTTCGTACGCGCGGCCGTTAAAACGCGTTCGGTTTACTCTCATTTCGAAGTATTCACCGCGGACGGTTGCATAAAATCCAGGGAACCGACAACCGCGCGTTTAAACGTTACGAGCGCGAAATTTCGGAACAGTAATCAAACGGTAATCGTTCGACCGACGTTTAATTGACAATCGGTTGTACCGTTTTTTTTTTTTTAATAAATAAATATCCGTTTCGCTCGACCTTTTACTTTTTTAACGCGTATTTTTTACGTATTCGCGCGTTCGAATTATTGTTGTTGCCGAATGGAAACGAAAACGTTTCTCTTTCACAAACACCGTCATCGTTACGTATACTATATACATATATGTTATTTGTACAATTGTACGCCTGGCAATTTATTTTTCATTCTCGTATTGAAGACCATTTACGCGAAAAATAAAATATTAGGAATTAAAATTGCGCGGTACAAGCCTCGCGGGAAAATAGGAGAAAACGAGTACAAGGGCACGTCAGCTACAACGGTATTCGCGTTCTAAAAAATTTCCAACGATACGTGTTTTTACGTGGCACGTAATGACGTCGTAATTTCGCGTGTTAACCATTTCAGCGTACAGTCTCTAAAACGGAATATATATATAAATACATTTAATTGAAACGAAAAGATATACGTAAATGTCGCGTACGACTTTCGACGACGGGGGCTATCCGTTGGTATAATATAATGGTTATACGTTGGAACGAGTGAAACAATCTATATTTAAACGAACGGACGAAAGAGAAAAACGTGATCGATTTTAAAACTGAATATACGTGTTTTACAGGACATCTATTAGAATATGTAGAAATGTTTTTTTTTTCGTGTAAAATTTCATTCGCTTAAAATTCTAACTCCGCGCGTCTAAATGTATATATTATGATAAATTCGGTATTGATTTTTTAGGTTTAAATTGTTAAAAATTTCGCGAGGCTAAACGATAAACTATACGATAAAACCGTGACCTTACGGGAATTCGTTTTGTGCTTTGATCGGTTTTTTTATTACGTATACCTCGGCGATTTAAAAACTACTCGGGAGAAAATCGAAAAACCCGTTTAAATATACAACGTAATAAGTACACTTGTACTATCGTCCGCGCAAAATGTACTACCTCGACCTACAGCTATATAACCCACAAGTTATATATAGAAATCCTGTCCAAAAGAGAAAAAATTGTTACCGGAGAAATTTAAAAAAAAAATACGCTCACGAACGTTATTTAATACATTATTCACTTCGCTCGGAATCTAAACCCACAGTAACGAAGGTGGTGATCAATCTCACCTGTAGACATAATATTTCATATATATATATATAATGATTACAATTATCGAGATAGCTACATAGGTACGTTCGAATAATATATACTCTTTGCGACGTCGCATCATCATCCGTACACTGTCATAAGAACGAGTGGAATAACTATTTTTTATCGTCCGCGCAACGAAGTCGTACACACACACACACACACAAATACACAATCACTACGTATTCATAACACGTCTACGCAACGTATACATATTACAATATATTATATGATATGTTTATACTGTTTTTTCTTTGAATAATTCTTTTAACGGCGCATTGTTTCTTATCTCCCACGGGACACGTCGTTACAGTAATAATAATAAAGAGGAACGTTTAAATTTTAAATCGGTTTATTTTTATTATTTTCTACGACCTACCGCAACCGTTCACGCGACCCTAACTTCTCCTCCTCCCACCATTTCACTACGCCGCACGCGTCAGTAACACCCAGCAGGGATCAACCGTATACGCCGTATCTATAATTTTATTCAAAGGCTTAATTAGCCCTTTAACCTCGATAATATTCATCTTGACCACGCGGCTAAACTTGAAGTTTGTTATCCGCCCCGCGTAACGTACGGTAATTTATCGTCACGTCATAAATTAGCTGGTAGATGTTTTCCACGAGTTGAAATCCGAAAGAAATAAACGATAAATCCGATTATTTTCGTTAAATACGATCTTTTTTACAATTCGTATTTTCCCGAAAAAAAAATAGATAAATTTTAAAAATAATAACATAATAATTATAAAACCGTCAATTTTTGGCGTGGAATTAGTCGCGTTTTTCTAAACACGATAATTCTTAGCCGTCATAATATTATTTTGACAATCGCGGGAAAACAGTATCACGGCGTTTCTAGGGCAATTATCCGGTGGTTATTAACGATTAAAGTAACTTGTTTTGAATCGAACAAATGTTTAAAAAAAGGTTTTAAAGGTGTCGAATTTTCTCGTTTAAACTAACCTGTACAATTATAGGGAGAAACACGTTTAAATATCGTTTGAAAATTGCGTCGCCTAAATACGTAGCACAATCCCCGACGGTAATTCGACGATAGGGCAATTCTAAGACACCACGAGTTTTCCGAAATTTCCAGTTACGGAAATATTTATTTCCATTCGGTATATATTTAAATCTCCACCCCCCCCCATTCCAGGGGGGAAATTTTTAGCGTACAAACGGCGTAATGACGAGGTACCATGAAGAACGCGAAAAGAAAAAAAAATTCGACCTTGCAAGGCCGCCGCCGCCGCCGCCGCCGCCAGGCCAGTGCACTCGTTTGACCCGTCCGGCCTATACTAGCTATCTACAATATAATAACAAGAACTCTCTCACACACACACACACACACACAAATACCGTCTACCCAAGGTGTATATTAACGCTCACGCGCGTGTATATATAGATATATATATGTGTGCGTGTGTTGGAGAAGAAGGATAGAGGTACTCAGCAATCCTCCTCAAACCGACCGTGTCCGGAGCCGTTAATTACGCCGCGCGTCCCGACGAATTACGTCCGCGACGTATATTATATTATTTATATATATATATCCGCCGACGGACGACGCATCGGAGGTCCGAGTATATATATATATATATATATTATAGAAAATGCACTCTCGTCGGAATAAATATAGGTAGGAGATACGTACGTATGTAAACGGAAGGTAAAAAAAACTTCACGACCGTAAAACACGTCTTTTACGACTTGTGTGTGTGTGTGTGTGCGTGTGTATATATGCGCGCGCAATATATTATCGATATACGTGTAAATATATATATATATAGATAGATTGTATGCATTGGACTTGGGCGCACGGTAGTCATCCGCCCTCTCTTTCGAGTGCGGTTTAAGGAATGCGCGCGTATACACCTATACGGAACGGACAGTGCGACGTACTTTTTTCGCCGTATTCGTATAAACGGTTCCTTTAGTTTGACCGAGTACAGTTTTCTCGCGATTAATCGGCCACGAAACGGAAACGTTTTTCGGATATCGGAAAACTGGCGTGCGCGTGCAACGCAATAGTCCCTCAATTACGGGCGCGGATCGTCCGTCGTACGAACGCGACGAAACGGCTGTGTGTGTGTATATATATATATGTACGCCCTTAATGGGAAAAAATACGAGAAAATTGGGCGTCGCCCGTTTGAAATTCGACCCGGAAATTGACATTGGACCGTTTAAACGTGCCCGTCGGCTATAATTAAACCGTATTTACGTTCCATTCCGGCGCGTGTTATTTTCCCGGGTAATCATTTTGAAATTCCTCGCAAACGGATATATATATATATTTGTGTGTGCGCGTGCTTATTAAATAGAAGACAAGACGCCAAAACGACCGGAGAAAATAACGTACAAATTAACACAAATATCGCCATCTCGTGCTATATCCAAAAAACTATACTTAAAGGCGGCGATAAACGACGATTCAAACACGATATAAATATACCGCGGACTTACTTTTGCGTGATATTCGTTTCAAAAATTGTGTAAATAGGATTGTAATCGAACAAAAAAAATGCGACGTTCAAATTCGAATACGAAAAAAAAAATATATATATATGTGATATATTTGGTACACGATTGGTATAAACCATAAACGTATACGACCATACTTGAAATTGATACGAGTTATCGAGTTAAAATTAAAACATTTTCCTCTAGAAAATTAAACCGCGTCCCCGAAATTTAAAATTTTTCGAATTTTTCGTTTTGTACATAACATTTTCGCACGCGATAAACACGATTAAAAATGTCTAGGGAAGCGATACATTCGTAAAGAGTAATATAGACGCTATCGATTTATTTTATACGTCCAAAAATTCAACTCGCGAAACCTGAATATATAAATATGGTACGTATGATATTGTATAGGCGGTGGACAAGAAATTAGAGCGGGGAACGAACGTAGCCGAGACGAGAATGCTTAGACGGATGAGTGGGGTGACGAGAGAAGATAGGAAATCGATATATGAGAGGAAGCATAGGAGTAGCGTCGATTATGGGCCAAATGAGGGAGACCGAGACGGTTTGGTCGTGTTATGAGGAGAGAAGATTCGGAAGCAGCAAAGAACAGTTATGGAATTGAGCGTGGAAGGCAGAAGAGGAAGGGGAAGATCAATGAAGAAGTGGTGGAACGGGCTTGAGTGTGATATGAGGACTGCGGGTGCGCGCGTAAATGATGTGGGAGATCGAGTCAAGGTTGAGGACCAAGATGGCCGGCCCTAAATAGCTGGGCGAATAAAGCGAGAAAGAAAATAATATATAAATTGATCAAAACCGAATTATGGCGCCGATATAAGTGTATTATATGATACGCACGCACACGCGTCGTATAATCGACGAGGAACAAAAGTGAAAACGCGCACTTTCAGACCATTCGCCGAACAAAGAGGAAAAAACATATACGATTTTTACTTTTTTAATTTTACTTTTCCGGATACAATGTAAACAATTACACCGCGCTCGCCGCAACGGTAATAAGGCCACTAAACCGCTCGCGTATATATAAAGAACGCGGTCGATTAATATACGTTATTGCGCTTGGTCATCGTGGTCGCGAATTTTCGTCGGTTCTCCCTTTCTAACGAGAACATAACAGGCGCCGACGACGAAACCGTCGAGACATATACGCGTGGTACGTACGCGTAAATACGTTCGTGGGACCGGCGAATTTTCGTCAATTTACGTCTCCGTCGGCTATTTCAACGGCCCCGCTCCGCTTTTCCCGTCGTCGTCCGGAGAACAACGCGTAAACTACGCAAACACGTACCGCAATTAACTCGTACTCGACAAAATATCTCGGCGCGCGCGTCGTCCACATCCGTCTAAGCCATTGAACGCGCGCGTTTTTCGAGCGTGATGATATTTGTGCGCGCTCGTGTATGCGTGTACATTTATAACGAGCGTATACGGCGTGCCCCAGAAATACAGGTCATCACTTTTTTTTGTCGTCGTGACTACCGTATGCGAGTTGTGACATTCGGAAGAAAAAAAAAACGATAGTAAAAAACACGGCAATTTCTCAGCCTCCACCACCGTATCGTGGTCCGTGTACGTCGCGCGCCGTAAAAAAAAAAAGAAGATTTATTACGTTAAAACGTGGACACAAATTTAACCTTTCTCCGCGAACCCGAACGGTATTTATTCGTTATTTGCGTCGTGTACGCCGCACGGGTGGCGACATTTTTTCGTTTCGAAATAAATAATTTTCGTCGGTAAGTCGTCTACTACAGCGTTCGACCGTTTACGTGTTAGTGTAAAATACGACGCGGAGGGGATGGGCCAACGCGAAAAATCAAAAATAATTTCCACCAAAACGCTTCGGAGAAAAGTGAATAATTCGTTGACGTTCGTTTAAAATCAAAAACATCCGTTATCGACGTATATAATATTATTTACTACGGCCCGTTTGTTAATGGCCGACGTCGGATTTTTTCGAGCGTTTCTTTTTCTTCTTTTAGTATAACTTGTTCGTAATAAATCAAACAATCCGTATAACGCGTGTAAAGACCGAATAATAACAACAAATCGAGACGGGTAATGCGTTTTTTTTTCGTTATTTATTTTACCAACGGTACGACGTTCGAAAAAAATCGTTTTTACGCAATTTACGTTTATTCGCCGTAAATATTTCAACTATTCCGGCGAGTGATATATCGTAATGGACGTTTACGATGTTTTCGAATCACGCGCCTAGCCAACACTACGCTATACGAGTGGCCTTATCACGGCCGAAATTTATAATCGGCGGCCTTTCCACCCCTACGACTTTTTACGACTTTTCCGTGAAATATTCGACGCCGACGGGCAAATTACGTAATCGTTACGCGAAACGTTTCGTTCAAATTTAAGTTTCCGGGCGCGTACCGTGACGGCGTACTTTCGCTACGAACGCGTATTGATAACTAAATCGAAATTTAACTCCGACACTCGAACGCCCACTGCTCGAGTATTTCAACGACACACGGGGGAACGGTCAACGGGGTGGCCCGTGAAATGTTCCGGGGCGACCGCCGCCGGGCCATAGGCTACGTGCCCGTTTCAAAGCGGACAAATAGACCCGACGAATAAATTAATGTTCGAAAGTCATACGGCGATTTACGCGTAGCACTCCGTATACGGCGTTAGTATTCGTTGTAATTCGTTTCCCTTTTCGTCCCCATTAGCCGTTTTCGATCCACGCCGCAACGCGTATGTTGTTAGTAGAGTGTGACGATCGCCACTCGTTTAAAAGTTTGTTTCACAGTTCCCCGAGTCCATAAACTAATGGATACGGACGGCGGAGCCGCGGAAACGTTAACGAACCTACGCAACGGAAACGATACGAAATGTTCGGGTAATGACGAATTCTATTGTTCGCCGATGTCCAGAGGTTAAACTCCACCGATCGTACAATTTCTTTTTGCGAATCTACCGAGAAATCGTTAGATTTTCAATCGAAATTGCGCCAAGTCGATAACGAACGTCCCAACGAAGGACCACATACGCGTACCGCGGTCCAACACTCAAAACGCCGGTCACGTACGTGTTGCGTAGCGTACGAAATTGAAAACCGCCAATTTCGTCGTAATTCCGCCGTCCATTCGCGCTCGGTTGGTAAATAAATTCTACTCGTCCCCGAACGATCGTGTGGAACCGAAAGCGCGTACGTGGTAAAAAGTCAAAACGAACAACTACGCGAATGTTTCGGGCTTTTTACGTTTTGTACGACCGTTCCGTACTTTTCCCGGTATACGCCTTATGAAATGTTGTGTACACGAAACGAATAAAACTTTTCGCGAAACCGATAGCGTAGTGACGCGATTGTGTTTGATTGTACGCGTATACGTACGTAAACTGTATATGGAGTGTTTATTTATTGTCCGTCGGCGATCGCTTATTACCCAAAACGACCAACAATGTGAACGATCGATGTACGTGGCTCTCGTCTTCGTGTATTGCGCGCGAATAGGTACGACGAATTTATGAAAATGTTGCCGCTCGGGAATATTAACGAGTTAATTAACCGACGGTCGGTAGTAATTGAGTAACTGCAAAGACTGCGACACGTGCGTAATACATAACGACGACAACCACGAGATGTATGTATACAGAGTGTACAATATACCGTTGTACGTGGGGTTATTTAAACGATTAACGGAACGATAAAAACGGTATTTGGACGAAGCGTTTCATTATACGACGAGTTGATTTCAAACGTTTCGGACACGCCGAGTATAGCCGACGAAAAAGTTCACCGGTCTATGTAAACGATTCTTACGGCGTATCGTGAAACATTTCGGTTCGGCGTACGTCCGCGAATCCGAAAATCGGCCCGTTATAACGGTTATACGTTACGCGTACGGGCGTGTTAGCGGGCAATAATCAACGTCGATTTACCGTTGGAAAATGAAAAAAAAAAAAAAAACACCGCGCGAAAGGAACGGAATTTTCGAAACGAACGGGGCGGTTTATGGGGAAAACGCCGCGGGGGGAAGTTCAAATTCAAATCGTTCCCCCCCCGGTCGATCCGTTACACGACGAACGGGGACACGATGGTCACCACCCTGTACAGTGTAACCGTTTCGCGGTTAAATTCGTGGAGCGGTTTTCCCGTTTTTTTTTTTTTTTTTCTTCCAACGTATTATTATCGTTTACAGGTAGCGTTATTATGGATCTCGCGTACTTGGCCGTTACCCTATTCGGTATGTGCTGCGCCGCGGTCGCGGCGACCGATACGTCGTCACCGTTGCGGCAGATCGTCGACGGCGAACGGTCCAGATCGTTGCGGCAGTTTCCGTATCACGACTACGAGACGGCGGCGTACGACGAGATGAACGACGCGGCGGCGTTGTACGGTGAACAACGACGTGACGAGCAGGGGCACCGCGGACAGTTCGACGACGGCGGCAACGACGTGGAACAGCGGCCGGACGACACGCGGCTGTCGAGTAGGGCCCGGCCCGGCAAGCCTGACTCGCCCGTGTACTTTATCCGGTTACCGCCGCAACCGTACATGTACGTGCCGGGCTACGGTTACGTTAGCCAACCGACCCGGTTGGAACCGCCGCCGTTCGCGCAACGGCCGCACTCGCCGTTCATGAACCTGCCGCTCGGTTACGTGTCCAACGGCAAGCCCGTGGGCGTCTACACGTTACCGCGACCGGACCAACAATACCAATTCCACCAGCTGAACCAACAACAGCAGCAACTAACGAACAGACCGAAACCGAACAGGCGGCCGCCGCCGCCGCCGCCCGCGCAACCGCCGGTTACGCCGCCGGACTCGCCCGTCTACAACTTGGACAAGGGCCCGTACGTGTTCAACGGCCGGCCGTCCGACGTGTACCTGTTGCAGAGCGCCTACGACAATCTGTACTCGGAAGTGTTGCAAAACATTTACCCGTAGACGGGCGGGGCGACGTCTCACGCCCCCCCGACGGTTTTGCCGTTATCGTCGTGTCAATTTATCGTTCGTTTAGACGATTCCGTCGCCGCCAGGGATTTGGCCAGCGCACGTTACGAATCAAAATAATAAAACAATTTTTTTTATATAAACGCGCGCGTCGTATTTTAATTAAATACGCGAGCGACGACGTTATTTATTTATACAATTATATATTATTTATTTTTACGCTTGTACGCGTGTACGTTATTAACGATATTGTTATTATTACTTTTTTTTTTTCGTATCAATAAAACCGCGAACGTATTTTTATATATTTAATATACGCACGCGCGTGAGCGCTTTAATCGTTACGCGTTTCGAAAATGTATTCGTTACGGACAATGTCGTTGTATAAACTTACGCGCGAATCAATATTACGGAAATCGATATTTTCCACGGGCGATATTTCACCATCCGTCCGGGGCCCGTCGTTCCGCCCGTGCCTTATTTATGTACGCTAATTTATAATTTCCTCCGTAACGTACCCGGGTGCGTGGATGTATAGGGTGGGTAGGGGAGCGACCCAATATACAACGGCCAACATAATCCCGTGTGTGCCTGCCTTTTCTACGTAATATTTCTTTAATATTTAAAAAAAAAATAAACGGCGAGTACGTTGCCGTCCGTGTTTTCGATAATCGAAACGAAAACGATAAAAACTTCGTATCGTAAAACGCGTCGAGAATTACCGTAACGAATTTGTTTGGCCAGTAACGGCGACGGCGATACGATCCCATACCGATTACGAGTAACTTATTAGCGATAAACACGCCCTAGTAAAAAAAATTTTTTTTGAAAATTCGGTAATTGTGTTTTTGAAACAAAAAACGCGGAATGTTTTATCTTTTGTCGTATTCATCGCGCGCGTTCGTTCATCACGCCCCTACCGCGTACTTTCGTTAGTAAACAAAACGTAAAGACGAATCGATAGAACCTAAAGCACGAACAAACGTGGATAAATTGTATAACGACCCGAAATTGGACGACGTTAAAATTGATCCGAATCCGATAGTAATTTCGAACGTTATCGGCGACAAACTTTCAGTAAACACGTAACTATTTAAAATAAATGTCGTACCGTTTAATTTCAAACTAATCGAAACGTCGAATTTCGTGACTTATACTCTTTCGCGAACGAATCTAGACACGCCACAATTCCTCCACGTCCACCTACGTTGGTAAGGTAACTCGTTGTTTTTACCGTTTCACTTTTTCCCGATTTAGTTCGAGTGAGCTGACGGTCTCCGTCAATTATATAAATCCGAATCGTAAAAAAGAAACGCGAAGCATCGGACGTTTGGGCGAAATTTCGTCTTCACGTCCGTCGCGACGATATATGTAAATCGAATACAATTATATTATTCCGAGCGGTTTTTCTCACGCTTAACGGTCGTTGACGGGAACGCGTCGCGAACGATATCGCTTAGGCGTTTAAAATTATACGACGTCGATTTTTATGTTACGAATTTCTCGAAATTCGCTAAGCGTAAAACGTCGATCGTTTGAAATAGGCCGTCTCGTTTGTCGCGGCGACATATCATTTTCGACTATATTGACGATAAACGGAAAACGCTAGTTTCGTGTACGAGCGTATTATTATAGGAAAATCGAGGCAAGTTTGGAAAACATCGAAGCCGAACGTACAGCGCCGGGTGTGTAACAGGGACACACGGACTATGCGAGGCCCGATAATGTTACGCGTATAACGTACGCCGGGTGCGTATACGATGAGTCGCGAGACACGTGTATATAGTTATATATATTTGCCGACGTACTATATATATATAAAATACGCGCGTAATTAAAGATTCTTATAAACGGAACGGGACTGAAAATTTATGTACCCGACGGAACGACGACAATAATCGTATTCTTCTACCGATCGCCGCGATTTAAGCGGACTGAGAGGATATTTTATAAGTTATTTCAATCGATATATATATATGTGTGTGTGTACGTCTCGGGCGCGCGCATTCCACTTTCGCGAGCGAACAATGCGCGCGTTTCGTTCGTTTTCCGTTTGCACCACCACCATCACGTAACTCGAATAACGCGTTATCAAATCGCGCCTGCCGTAGGATTCTTTTTCACGAAGACTAATGGCGACGGAACCGTTTAATTTATCGCCGGTCGAAAATCGACGTGAAACCATTAATCCTACACTCGCGCCAGACGTCGCGTACACTATATACGCGTATTATACGGGGTTAACGCCTATATCATAAACTACTGACCTCGTCCGCGTACTTCGTTATCCGTACATATACATAGTCGTGTACCTACGTACACGATATCATGTCTTCATTAGCATACACTTACACGTTCACGCGATCTACACGTATATATTACGCACGATGTTATCTAGCGTACGTATCTTTCCGGAATTCGCGTGCGTTTTATTACCACCGCGTACGAGAAAAACCCGTTCGATTTTAACTCGGCCCGGTGAAAATAGACGAAAGTACAAATTAGTTTCACCGTCGGACGATCGGAAAACCGATATTCGCGACGAGAGGTTAGCTAATTGGCGCACCCGCCCACCCAATTAACGCGCCTGTGTTCCACGAATCACGCGCGCGGTGTACGATTCTTAACTTTACGACTGCTCTCCGACATGCGCAAATCCAGTAAATGCCACGCCGCTTCTTCGCTACTCGGCTCGACGGCGTCCAAATATTGTTTCCCGTTCGCGTTCAACATTTGCCGATAATTCAATTCGGGTCGTTCCTCTCGCAATTTGTCGAGCGCCCGGTGCAAATTGCTTGTACCTCGATTTGGCTTGTTCACAATATTCCACGACGTACGACGTGCACGAAAATTCGTCTAAAACGAACTGTATGTCCACGTTGGAATTTAACTTATTGGCGCTCCAAGGATGAAAATTATTGGTGCACACGTTGGCCACACCTTGGGTTTTTTGATCCCCGCTCGCAAGTAACTCTCGTAGTCGGTAACGTTGTGCGCGCGCAAAAAGCGCTCCGAATCGACGTGTTTGTCATATTCCAACGAATCGTACGTTTCGGCGTACTTTTTTTTCGAATTATCTAGGCGAGCGTCCGTTTTTGGCATCGGCAACAAAACGCGCGTTCGATCCATTGGCCAAAAGGGCGCGCCGAATCGACACCTTCGAAGAACTTTGTCTCGCGGACGTTTGTAGCACGTGAACGTGTGATTGTGCTTTTGCGTTAGAGGTCTGGCCAATTCGTTCGAATCGACGCAATTCGTCGATGAGAGCGATCGTCGAGGGCATATCGTCGCTAATTAACTCGCGAGGATCGTTTTCCAACCACAACAAAATATGAGCGTGCGGACTTCCGTGCCGTTGAAATTCGATGCGTTTGAAGAAGTCGACGATTTGATATCGTTCGAACGGACTGTAAACTCCGTGTTTTAACAACTCCGTGAGAGTGTCGACTAGTTTGTTGAAATATAAGCAGCAAACGACGGGATCTTCGTTGACCAAAGTCGAACGTAAATTTGGGTTTTTATCGCCGAGAAGCGCGTCGTCCGTACCCGTCCAATCGATTCCGTGTCTCAGACGGTATATCAAACGAAAAAGTCTCGGCCAAGTGTACTCGGAAGCGCTCAACGTTAAGAACATCGTCGGCTTTCCCAACTGCCGCAGCATAGCGAACACGTCTTTTTTTCTAGCCCCCCCCCCCAATATTGAACGCTATTCGGTATACACTTCAAGTACGATAAATTTTTTTCCACGCAATTTTCGACGAAGCGAGTATTCTCGATGTCTTTTCGAGCGAGACGATCTATGTTGGCTGTAACTCGGAACATGGCGAACACGCTCTCGGACACGTGAAAGCGCATCACTCTCATCGCCATGTACAGTATGTGTTCCGGCGTTACTCCGCGACGATCTCTTCGGCGAACTTCGCTGCTCGCTATCGTGTAAAACGTCGCCTTCAATTTGAATCCTCTGGGTTTTCCGAGACGGAAAGGATATAGGAAGATAAATCGACGGAAAGGAGAGCCCTTCGGCGTGTTCATCGAACAAGAAGCTCAACGGACGTTTGCACATTCCGGGTGTCCATCGAACCTCGTGATCCTCCGTCCACAGCATCGTGTGTTGTTTGGCCAACAACAAATCGTGCGCCGAACACGTCGAATCCAATATCGGAATTAAATCTACCTTGTTGGTCTGTTCGAGCACATCCGCGGCCGAACCTTTTTCCACGATCGGTTCCTCGTCTTCCAAAGGAGGAGAAAGCGGTGGCCAAGCGTTTGTCAGACAACTCGCGTCTATCGTTATTCGGTGAAATTTCTATAACGGCTTTTCGACCAAGTATTCGAGCCAACGTTTTACGGTGTCTTTTGTAACGTAACCCGACAAATACGTAGATTTGTGTGTTTAATGTCGTTTTAAATTCACGTTGAAAGCGCGGTCGTCTTCCAAACCGCGAGGCAGTTACGTCAACGGGTACGTTTATAACTTGGCCGATAATACCTTTCGATCCCGTGCGAAGCGATCGTATTTGCATGAACGGTACGCGAGCGGACACTAAACGGGTCGCGATCGGATCCAACGGAGGCAAATGCTTCGGACACGGCGGATAACGAAAGCCGTTCGATTTGGAATAACGAGGGATCGTAGGTTTGTCTATACTTTGTACGGAGTCTCTGCAAGTTTTGCACAATTCAAATTCCGTTATCTTTTCGTTTGGAAACGTATCGATCAGAATCTGAATAAACTCTTCCGTGAGATCGACCAAATTTATCAAGTCGTTTTTGAACCACAACCGATCGCAAACGTATCCAAACGGATTGTTCGTGGATCGTTTTTCGAATTCCACGTCGACAGCTGTTAAAGGGCGTACCACGTGCGTCGTTTTCAAAGGCAGATTTTCGTTTTTTTCCTGTATGGGCATGGACGCGTCGCCGGTTTCCATCGACAACGGCGGCTCGTCTATTTCCATCGCGGTAGAAGACGACGTACCAACGAGGATTTTATCGGTCGCGGATTGAACGGTGGCGTGTTTTTCACGCATGCGATACGCTCGATTGCGTTCGGCGTTTTTACGCTTTTCTTCGTTCGTGGACAATCGCCGAACATCATTAGATCGTTTCGTTGTTTTAGCGAGTTCTTTTTTTCGCAAACGATAAAGTCGATCGCGTCCGTTTTTTCGACGTCGCTGTCCGTCGGTCAAAATACGAGTTCGTAACATTGTTGTTTGCTTACTATTGTATTGGGAACGCGACAAGACCAACAACAGATTTATTTGTTATTATCTCGTATCACGCGCACGCGCATACAACTTTAACGTAGCAACAACGCACCACGCATCACGCGTAGCAACGCGATAACGTAGTAGCGGCGGGACGCCGCGACGCGACAGTAGTATGACGCAATAATGGCGTCCTGCGTCACGCAAAGTTGCAAGAAATGTACACGAAAGAAAAAAAACCTGAAGCATGTTAATACGTCTCGCGCCCGTGATGTACTTCGCCGAACGCGTTGGAATACTCTGTGCGCGACGGGACGAAAACCGATCGAAAACGACGTCGAAACCGTGCGTTTCCTTGGCCATAACCGCTGCGGTAGTCGAGAACGTTACAGTTAAACTTCCAACTATCAGAGCGGGTGGTCGTTCTCGGATCTACGCGTTTAGAGATCTCAGAGGACGCATCCTTTTTCTCCGGTTTTATTTGGAAACCGTGCGTGAATGACCGTTTTCTACTTCGCTCGTTTAGACCGCGTTGCCCGTGAAACGTTTTTATATCGTTTTCCGAGCGTAATAATCGCTTTTTAATTAACGCGGTCGCCTCGGCGCACGATATAAAACGTTACCTTTTCGACATGTCCGAGAGGACGAAAATTCGTTTTATACCGGCCGCGAATATTTCCAGTATTATTATCGACACACGCCGAAGGGCAGTCCCCTCGATCGAAGGCCGATTTTATAAACTACGTACTATCGTACACACGCCGAGTCGTCAGTGTCGTCACTAATTTATTGCCAATTTCGACGGCCGACGTTCTCGTTCGATTAACGATTTTCGAATATATTTTTTATCGCGCGTTCGTCGGTCGGGACTTGAAATCCAAATACTAAAACGTTCGTAAATCCTTTAGAATCGGACCGAACGAGTACTAAGAGGAGGCCAACTGCAAAACGCGATTTACTCGGCAAATATCATTTCGCTCGTAACGCCAACGTTTTGGCCGCGTTTGTTTATTAATTTGAACGTACGTCCCGGCTCCGTTTTTGTGAACGCCCGACGACTGCGCGCTAGCCGATAATATTATTGCTCGACAACACTCGTTACCGTTAAACGACAATTGTTTGTGCGCCTAACCTAAACGAAGCGGTGGCGGAGCGGGCGCTCGTAGAGAACCGGCTCGGATCGACCGGCCGATACATGTGCGGTATAGCCAAAGAGGTTATCGATAACTCAGAGAAACGGTCGTTTTCTCATTGTCGACCATTGTACGAAATGTTTCGCGTCAGCTCTTATCGAAATACGCCGTTAGACGATTTATTTTCTCTTGTCCGTTACCGTTCGTTTCGATTAATCGTTACGTTACGAAAAAAAAAACACGCCGACCGATACGACGAAATCGAATTTTTAATTACGAATCAAACGAACGTTCGATAGAAAATTACTTTAACGGCGCGATTAATCGTTTTGGGCACGTCTTAAGCAACGAACAATCGGTGTTTTTTTATTTTTGATTTTACGCGCCGTGAATTATTCAATTCGCGCGAATCGTACGAAGCCCGGCGGGGAAACGTTCGAACAAATATTAAGTTAATTGTATACGCTCCTGTATTCGTTACGTACCCGGTCAGTAACGCCATTAGTTATTGTCGTCAACCTATACCGTTTCCGAAGACGGACATTTTTACCTCCTATAAGTATAGATTTTCAACATTTTCTACGACCGGACGTCGGTCGTGTTTTCGCTTCGAGAACACCCCAGGAACATATTCCAAACGGATATTATTTACGAACGGAACACGTCCGAAGGTTGATAATATAATTAAATATAAAATATCTAGGAAATCGATCGTCGTAATCGGAAAAAGAGAACGTTAAATTTGAACGGGCGGGTATGCGGTATAAGGTCGACAGTAATTATGTTAACGAATAGGTTTATATTACGAAGGGACAGCCTGTATTGACATTTCGTGTTGAGCGGGAGTTAACGGCGTTAAATTAGGTCAATTTTACGATTTTACAACACAGGCGAATTGTTTTTATTTGAAGGAATCGACAATAAACGCGTATATGTTTTATATCCTTCCGAGAGTACTGCCTCCGATTTCGTCGTTGGTCAATATTGTTTTTAAATTCCGGCGCGTAAATTTTTCGCGTATAACCAAACGAAAAATACGCCAAATTTAAAATAAAGAAAAGTACATTTTTCGACTGGCCGCTATGACCCCCTTAAGTTATGAAACTATCCACGCTCGTTAATTGAATAGATTTACGAGCAATTAAGCCGGCTCTTATTTACCCGTCTACGTGCTTACACATTTCGAGATGGCGCGCGGTAGTAGTAGACACGTGGTGTACCTGAAACTTTCCCAAGGGTCATTGGACCTCGAAATTGTGATTGCCTGAACCGCTAGGAAATTAATACGCGAAGCGACGCGAAGGTTATTATTATTATACGAATATTCTAGTTCGATTTCAAATCGGAGGAACGATTAATTGATTATTTATTCGTATATTTGATCGAAAGAATTCGCGTAAACGTGAAACTAAAATTGTTATTTTTCTACCGCGAACGTACCAATTATATACGCGAAATATAATCGGAACGTCTGTACGGTATTAGATTAACCGTTTTCTGTTTTTTTAAAAACCGTTCGACTAGAAATTATTAAATTATCGACGCGACTAACTGCTACTAATAATGGTTTTAGACGCGAATTCGAACTGTAAAGTATTCGGAGTATAAAAATTAACGCGAATACGTGATGGGTGGTTAGGAAATGTGGGCGTACATCGGCGTAATGCGGACGAGTTTGGAATGAGAAAACGCCGTGAATAAATACTTTGCGCGTATGGTAACTCGTGTATATACGTTTATAAATAATATTCGCGTTGTGAGGCCAACGCTTCCGCTGAGGCCCCGCGGTTCCGGTTAATAATTAGCGCGCGCTTTTATTTCCGCGATTCGCCTGTCCACCGTGCGGCCAGGTTTCGCATTGGACGACGTTTGCAAGTACACGGCGTTAAACGTATCCGAAAAAACGGGTTTCCTATTTGGAAACGTACTGAGCCCTTTCTTATTATTATCGGCACCGTTAGAAACCGGTCGCCTATAAAGGCAATAGCGAATTCTTTTTCGTTTTCGCGCTGAAAGTAAAACAATACGAAACTTCGACTCGACTAGATTGACCCGGCTCGAAACGTAATATGAAATAAATGTAACAACGTGTCTCGCGAACTAAATGCTACGCGTTACGTCGTTTCTCCGTACAAGATCCGTTACGAATATGATTGTTGTACAAACACGCCCGTCAATCGATATAATATATCGCGTTTATAATTAAATACGTCACGGTGTTACAGTACGCACAATACGAACGCGAAGATTAATTTGTTCGGTTCGTCGTGTTAATTACACGCGTATTTCGCGCGCCCGATAAACAAACGTCCGTCTCGAAACATATTTTCGATTACCGTTTAACGAGAAGTCCGCTCGGCCGCTATTATCGTTATTCGTTCGTTTTAATCGCGCGGTTAAAGAGAAACGATAATATACGGTAATTGCAAACGCTGTCGACGTTGTTGTGTTTCGCTCCTATCGTGTAAGTTGTACGTAACGTTGGTGTACGACGGTTTTCGCAATTACCGTATACAATTATGCTCGAGGGATTTCGCTAAAAAGAGAATTCGTTTTGGGATACGAACGCGTCGGTGTTTGTACAACGAGCGTATTCAATTCGCGAAATAATCTTAAATCTAAATCGGTCATTAACGTCATTAACGAAATCGTAACGCCGTTTTAAAAATACGCTCGGTTGGACGAATACCGTACGTAAAATCGGGCCAAGTGGATAATTTGTTACGCACGCGGCTCCGTACCGCGTGAATTAATTTTCGGGAGAACACTAGCGCGGTGTTATACGCACAGCGTGATTCCAATTCGTGTCATTCCGTTCGTGTTATTTACTCGATAGCGTATATACAATATGTTACGGGCGCGTTTTCTCCGCAAATTCGCACCTATAATACACTACTGTATAGCGTTGTACACGGATTAACCCATATTCTGGTTTCGACCATAAACCGCGTTTCTGACGTATGATTTTACAAACCCGAACACCGTGCGTCCAACGCGGATTTCTTTTTTCTCGCTACTCGACAATAATAGTTATTAGCTACACTCGTAATTCCGTTTCGTGTTCAAACTACGATACGCGTCGTTTACGTTTAATTAGTATTTACGTCGAATATTACGTTTCGCGATCCCAATTCGTTTACGCGATTCCGCTTTTTCCTGAAAATTATGAATTTTATTCGCCACGTTAATCGGTTTCGTCGTTCCCGAATTTCGTGTGTGGACCAATAGTTCTTAATTTTTCGTTTTTCGTGTCGACCACATTCCGTTATTCGACATTTACACCGGTATTCGTACGCGAATGGAAATCATACAGAGTTGACCGTTAAATAGTCCACGCGCCAATTTCGTTTGCCATCGGTCCATTTATTAGCACTCTTTTAGTGCGTAAACCGCTCGTTTTAGCGTCTGATTTTCGTCCCGTATTGTCCCGTTCTATTTAACCGATTTTATGTATTCGTTATCCGACGCCGGTTAGACGTTAAATGTGTTCGTGTACCTTTCGGTTTTAGACGTTTTTTGCAGCTTCCGTGTTTCATTGTATAATCGCAACGAATCCATAGCAAAGACATTGGTTTACTTCGTCGAATTGGCGCGTATTACGCGACACGTTTATAAATTGCGCAAATGGAACCGCCGAGAAAATTAAAACGTGCCGAGTTCGACGTACATTATATGGCGTTTGGAATAGCGGTGAACCATTTATATCATGCGTTTGACAAATTCCCGTCCGAATTATATTAAAAAACAACGCGCCAGATCTCGGCGATACTTTCTATACAAAAGCGATACGTATTATTATTAAAACGCGACCACAGTCCGCCGCGCGACCTTTATAACGATCGTAATTCGTAGTGAGAGAACGTTCTCGTCCGTTTGTTATTTATATAAATGTATACCGTACGCGACGTATATATGTTCGTAATAGAAGTTCGCGCCGCTGCCCTCCGTCGCGCGTGTTGGGGTGACTCTAATGCATTTTCGACTCGCCCCAAAAACACGCGAACAACAACGATATATATATATAACAACACGACTATCGTCGTCATAATATTATCCTCTACGAGGGCATATAATATATCCCCGGCGCACGGTCTAAAGAAAAATCATACGCGGACATTTTATTGCGTTCGGGCGACAACACCACTCGCCCGTCAGATTATCGATTCGCGGTGAAAACAAAGAAAATACGAGAAACGAATAGAATTATATTATCGCGCGCCCCTGTCTATCTATCTATATACAATATATACGAGACGACATGTTCGCGGGTTTCGCTTTATACGACCGCTGACTTTATCTAAAATATGTGTACGCGCGTTATTAACGTCGGGTGGTTACGTATTTCGAATATCGTTTACGGAATTAATATCGTTTATACGAAATCTCGTACAACGATCTTCGCGAGTAACAATTCGTACGTAGTATAATATATACTATTTTTGAGTTTTCGCTTTTTTGACCGTTGATTATGATATATATATATATACACACACTCCTTGCACGTATCGCACTTAAAATTCTATATTACTACGATATTATTACAATATGTCGGTTCACCACTACCGTATATATATATGAACGTAGTCGCGTTTACGTATTGTATTATGTCTTTCGTAAACGATTAATTCCCTTACGATTTTCATAGTTTACGGACAAGCCACTACAATAAATCGTTACAATATGTTCTCCTATATAGCCCGTGTTTTTATAAATACCGTTTTCCGAAAACCTAATTATGTCTAAACGTCCGTGCATAATAATCGCGCTCTATTCTCAATTTAATTTTAAGGTCATTATTGCCGACCACAAATATATACGATATAATACGCCGGCGGTCTATATAGTTTTCAAGTACATTACGTTCCGCTAGTTTTTTCTTTTATATTAGTTTTTTTAACATATTATCTACCAAATGTAATTAATTATTATTACCGCCTATATTATATATACCGTTCGCGCGTCCTCGTAACTATTTTAATAGTATATTTTTTTATTATTTACGTTATTTTTATAAACGTTTCTGACGTATTGGTTCTTTTCGTTGTCTGTATAGTTCCGTTAAACTGTTGAGGCCCATAGCGAGCACGCTAATACGAGAAGACAGTCGTCGTAATAATATTTTTATTGTGTCGAATCGTCGTTTATTTTCGGTCTACTAACGCGACTAACGCGTGTTTAATTAATTTGAAATAGGAAAGAAAGAGAAAAACCAATTCGTATAGATCGGAAAAAAATCGAGCGGCGAAAAAAATGCTTTCACATTTTTCAAAATATATATTTAATAGCGATGAGACGTACCTACGAGACAGTATACGTTATATTATATTATGTTTGCGAGGCGCGCGCGCGCGTGTGTGTGTATGTACACGCGCGAGAGTGTGAGTGTGTTTAACAATATTGCCCGCCCTCTTTATTTCCTACTCGAACGAAGATGTACCGGCACGGAGAGATGAGTGCCTCGCTCGCCGCGTTTCCTAACCTTAGTAGCGGCGTCAGTTGATCTTCGGCTTCCACTTTGCGAAGTTTGGCACGGCGAGGACACTCTTTTTGCGGTATACATTTCGTTTTACCGGGTTTTTTTTCGGTCTCCAAGTACACGATATAATAATATTATTACGTACGTAAGATACTACGATCGAATCGTTATTTACCTCGCCCATCCACGTAAATACATCTAAAACGTTTATTTCGTGAAAATAATTTATAAGGTTAGTATATATATATATATACACACACACATAATATACGTTTAATTATTAAACGTTTCGAAAATTTTACCGTTTTATACCTGCTATATTTTATTGTTTTTAATTTATTTTACTTATATTACTCGCTAATAAAATCGTATACATATTTATTTATTTTTTAAATCGTCGTAATTTATTAATTTCTATGTATTGGTAATCGTTTATTATTTTACAATTTTAAAATATTTATATTTACTATAATTCCATGACTGGTAAAACAAATTATTCATAAGTGTATCGTTTTACTAATCGATAATAAATTCCAAATTAGTATTAAAATTATTATTTATTAATTTTGAAAACTCTTACAAAACTATAAAATTTTACATAAAATATTCTTTATAAAAATTTAAATATTTATAATCTCGTATTTTTTAAATATTTATAGATTTATACTTCCGTATTTAAAACCGTGGAAACGTTTTAATTATTTTTCATTAAAAAGAGATCAAATAGTAATACCAACTAATTTTGGTTTTTCACAATAATATATTATTGCGTTAAAATATCGTTCTGTATTTTATATATATATGTACTCTGTCCAAAAAAAAAACCAATCGTTTTAAAACGACTAAATATAGTATATATATATATATATATATATTTTATACTTCGTATATATA
>JAIPRN010001175.1:0-52336 GCA_025469175.1 Geopemphigus sp. TES_GeoC_2020
ACACACACACGCGCGCGCGCCCACACACACACACACACACACACACACACACACACACACACACACACACACACACAATTCTATGGATGACGAAAACGTATTTTTAAAGTCTAAAAATCGTTAACAAAAAAATCTCGTAAAAAACTCGGGTGTTTTCGGTTCGTGAATAACGCAAACGTTTCTCGAAACGTTCGATGGGAAGCTAAATATTGTTCTGGAAACAGAGCGCGAGCTACTCTAATTAGTAATTCCTATGCACCCGCGAATAATTAAAAACAACAATGCTATCACCCCAATCCGCGTGTAGTGTACACCGAACGCGTTTAAGTCTCCGACGGTTTTGTGGCGTACAACAGTAGTACGTAAAGCCGGCATAACGACACGATAAAAATAACTATTATAATAACACGCCGAACGGAGTCGGATTCCATGTTTTTTTTCCACGCCTCTTGGACTAATTAACCGAACGAAACTAGTTGTAAATATAATTGTATTCGACGGTATAAACGATTGATTGTAAACGCGCGCAATTAGAACCGACCGTCACACGGAGCCCAACCGACAATACTGAACGCGAACGCTTTTTGTAACATTTGTATTTTGGATCGGACGTTTGTCCCCCGGTCTACAACTTTTCGGCATGTTTACCGTACGGCACCGTCCTATTACACAAAATGTGTCCCTATTTATATAATACTTCGCGTTTCCTAATAACACAGTTCAAGTAGCATTATTAACAACGACATCGATCCTACCGATGTCAAAACGTGTACGATTTTTGAACAATTAATTTAATAAACGATTTAATTTAATAATAACTTGTAACATTTTCTTTCGTACATTTCAGATTGAGAAACAAATATACGTATAAAAGTTATAAAGCGATTTTTTTTTATCGTAAATATAATTCGAATTTGTATTTACCGCGATTAAAACAAAAAGCGAATTCTTTAGTCTCTACGGGTTACTACTAAATCCTCGACATTAATCACGCCGTATAGGTATTTACTTATTTATCCGGAAATTTCAAAACCAATACAGTCGTTTTATTATTCGCGTTTAAAGGGTCGGACATGTTTACGGGCGAATAAACGAGAAATCGTTCGAACTTTTAAAGTTGCCCAGTATTTGATCCGTGTTTCTATTTTACGAAACACTATTAAGAACTTTACATATATGAGCGAAGTCATGACGTATTTTTGTAACCACGTAGGCATATGGATTCGTAATCAACGTCGTGTTCGCGTATACGCAAGGGACGATATTTCGATTTTCGGAAGAGCGCCCGTAAAATACGTTCGTTTTTGCCGGACACGAAAATCGCGTCGAGTATAGTTATAATTTTTAACATTTATTACGATTACGTTGTAAACTATTATTATGTTCGGTCGTCGCGAGTTCTGTGTTAAATTATTATGTACGTTCGCGATTTACGAGATCTTGCGTAACCAGGTTTACGTACGTACGTGCGTGCGTGTGTTTTACTACATTACCGTGTACTGTTGTATATTATTATAGGCGTCAAGTGCCGTCCGAAATGAATACGGAGCGTTGTACGCAAACGACAACGAAAACGAAATCGACAACGGGGACAAGACGGCGTTCCAAAATTTCATGCAAGGACTTCACAACATAGACACAGCGATGGAGGCGATGATCGACAATTACACGGACGGGGTCGAGCACCTGGGCGAGGAGAACGGGTTGCAGGAGAACGAAAATTCGATATTCAACCACGAAAACGTCGCGTCCGACAAATTCATTACGATCTGAACATTTTTACAACCATAATGTTATAGCGCATTACACAAATATATACAGACACACACACACACACACACGTATTATCACAATCGCGTATTGCGTTCACGAGTCTATTGTCCACGCGAGTCTGCAGCGCCCGCGCGCAAGTACGACGCCGTTCGCCGCGTCTTCTCGTCCAGTGTGTTTCGCGTATGATTTGTACGTCATGTACGGTCCCCGGCATTCGCGATTTTAATCAAATTACGTTAAGGTAACGGGCTAAGATTTAAGGAGAAACGCGGAAAGATTCGAACGTCCGTTATACTTAAAAATTACCGAAAAGTCGACGACGATTTTCTTCTAGTGTTTATAAACCGATAAAATACGGCGTTCAAAATAAATTATATAAACGATATTTAAATGTAATTAAATTTAATTATATAAACGTTGAAAAATATATATATATATTTAATGTAATTAAATAAATATTATTCCGACGTATACAAATTAAGGAATATATATGTGCAACAATACTACTTCCGAAATCTGAAACTACGCGTATAAACGGAAAATCTCATTTTTGTTGTGTTTTAAATGGTCAACGGTCGTGTTAATTAAACATCGTTAGACGAGGTTTTCTCATTTTAGTACGTGATTTTTGAAAAAATCGTCGATTCCAATTACCCGTTTTTTTTTTTCAAAAAAAAACAGCCATGTGTCTATATGTAAAACGAATATAGGTATAGAATTTTAACCAAAAAAATAACCGTTAAGGGCAAATTATCCTCGTAATTAGGGCCACAGAACGACAATTGTGAAATCCGCCACTACATATACGTGCGACGATGAATGATTTTTAGGAGACGGGACGAAGATCGATACCCGACCCAGGATTACAAATCGGATCGCCCCTGCAACAGGACGACGGGCCGCCGAATTCGACGGCGGAACGGGACGCCGTCACGCAGCTGGCCAAAGGTCCGTTTTCCGGTGTGGTGCCCGGCGGTACCGGAGGCGAGTCGACCACAGCGTCCACGACGGGCGCCCCGGCCATGCCGTTCGGCATTCCCGGCGGTCTTCCCGGCAGTGGCCTGACAACAACCGGCGACGAAAAAGGCGGTGGAACGCCGACGCTGATTTTTGGCGGATTTTCGTTGATGGTGGTGCCGATGCGGGGTATGAGCATGTCGAACATGGCCTCCATGCTGTCCACCGGGCAACAACTGGGCCAAATGGTACCTAAACCGGGCGGCAGCTAATCCTAACCTGAACCGATAAGGCCGTCGGAGCCGACGTCCCGCTTTTAACGCGAAAACGCGTCTCGTGCCGCGCTATCGTCGGACTCGAGAAAAATTCGGACATCGGATATCGTAACGGACGTTCGGATAATTCCAAATTGTTTTTATTTTCCGAAAATTCCAAAAAATCGATACCCAGGGCTCGCTGCGACCCGTTTTTCAAAAAACGAAAACAACTATGACAACCTACTGTTATACCACGAGTGACTCGACAACTTAAATACCGTAGTTTTCTTATCGAATCGGCGCGATAAGATTGCTTATACATTATTCCTTAGTAAATAGCCTGCGGCTCCGACGCCCATGATATCGTACAATATTTCGCTCAGGACATTATTACAAATATTATTTACCTAATAAACTAAAATAATAATAACAATGATATAATAATAATTTATAAAAATATATAATAATATATAATAATAATAATATATATATATTATCGTAACGAAAACCGAATATATTTTGTATTTTAGTAATAATAATAATAATAATAATAATAATAATATCACTATCGTTAACACGATAACGTAATACAAATCGTACACGTAATCGATCTAAACACGATACGATTTAAAGTCGAATAACTTCCCGGTTTTTGGCGATAGTATTGTCTTAAAAACGACGAAAGTGTATAACACGTAACAAAAATACGCGACGTTGCGTTATTGGCGTAATTATCGTTCTCGTCTCTTATTATATATTTTCATATAGGAATCAGTATAAAAATACTTACGCGTATATCGTATAAAGATATATGTGGGTGTGTGTATGTATGACGTAAATTATACGTTAAAGACCGAATTAAACCGTATCGTATTATACGCGTTTATCATCGTAAATTCTTCCTGACAAAATCGCCGTACTTGGCCACGTCCGTGAACACCACGTAATGCTTGGTGTCGCACACGCGCAACCCTTCTTTGGCCACCGTTATGGACACGATACCTCTCAAGTACCATTTGGAATTCCTGTTGAACACCATGCCGCCTCCGCTGTCTCCGTTGCATACGCTAGTGCCTGAAAAACCGCGAACGCCGTCAGCCGATAATCGAACAATTTGCGAATTTCCGCTGTTCTACGGGCCGGTTAAAAATGACTTCAATCGATTGGAAACGCACTAAAGGTCACTGTTCGGACATATTATCGCGTCGACGACGAGACAATTTCCGAAAGAATAATTTCGAAACGCGCGTTTGAGAAATTAGAATGTTTATTCGAACAGTGTAAATTATATCTTATACACAATAATAACGAAATACATTTTGTAAAATTGAAATACGCCTACGCTATGTTTAACAATTATATACATAGAGGGCAACTATCAGACTATCGTCTGTACGTTCACTTGTTCTTCGATTTTCGACAAATTTCTAATTTATATATATATAGTATAATTGGAAAAAAATTTGTTTTTTAATTCGAAAAAAGTATTTCACGACCAGAATTTAAAAAAAGTATCGAAAATAATATTTGAACGTAAAATAATAATCGAAACAGAACGACGTAATCGATTTTTATTCGCGGAAGAACTCGTTGAAAACGAAAATAACGAACAATAAATATACGAATAATGACTCGCGCGCCGTAAGTATAACGAAAAAAATGTCGCGATAATTTTCAAACCTATTCGAGTAAATTTGTTCAAACGATTTCCATTAGACTGAAGGTATAGAAACAAAAATCGTACTAACGTACGAACAGCGGAGCCCGGGTACACCGGTTTACCGATTACGGTTTACTTACCGTTTCTGAACCCGGCGCAAAAAGTTTTGTCGGACGTAAACTCCGAATAAAATTGCGGATAGCTCCAAAGGCACGTTTGGTGCGACACAACCGGCATCTTGGCCATTTTCAGTTCTTCCGTGGGCGTATCGTTTTCGTCAAAACCCCAGCCGATCACCTGTTCACAACAACGGGCTCGAATCGTATTTAAAAACGTATAACAGAAACTTCGTGGGCCGTTTCGATCGTCGACTCGCGTAATAATAATAATAAAGTCGAGCGAACGATAAAAGCGACGACTTTTGTAAGACGCTTACGGTTCCTTCTTTGCCGACTACCTCGTCCAAGTTATCGGACTTTTCGTCCCACAAGCACACCGGCGTCACGTAATTAGTGAATTCCGCGTCCGATGACAAAGTCAACAAGGCTATGTCCCCCAGGAAGTTGCTGCTGTTGTACGACGGGAACACGTTTATTCGGATCACCTGCGAAAACACGCGAATAATAAAACGGATTACGAACGCTCGTGTGTCACGCACGACGTCTCCGGGGACAATGGTTTATAATTAATCGCTGGTTATCTATACGTATTTTAAACAATCCGTTAACAATAAACGTCAATGCACAGTGGTCCAAAAAAAAAACTAAAAAATATTACGGCAATTAACATTGCGATCGGTTATTTTGAAATATAGAACGTTATTTTACATCGGTTTAAATACGTTATCTAAGTGAAATTAATTTAATAGAGTAACTTTGAGAAAATAACGTAATGCCTAATAATTCGCTTTTATAGTGTTCATTGTATACCCATAAAACTATATTCGTTTCTTCCCGACGATTGTTCGAAAAAGGTTAATATTATATCGACAATTTTAGTATCGTTGAAAAGCCTATTAGGCGAGGAAAATAAATGTACTAAAATTTACGTTTTTATTTACCTAGAATGTACTATACGAATAAGTTAATCACCATTAATATCACGTTGTTTCTTTTTAAACGTTAAACTGTATCGTAGTTTTTAAAAAAGGTAGCGTAAAGTAGCCGCGCCACGTTGTATATTTTAAATATAAATCTATAAATCGCCATTAAATAGGATTTTATAATTTTTAACTGCCAGTATTTGCCCAATTTTCGATAAATCATTGTCTGTTTCGGCAAAAAAGGACGAAAGATTTGTTTCATAATTTACTTATTTCGTCAGATCCGTTTATTTCAAGTCTTAGAAAAATAAACAATGAAAAACCAACTGCATTATGTACTTAAACGAAATTGCTTAAATTCGACGAAGACGATGATATTGAAGATGTTGATGACCTTAATGAAGAAAATAGGAATGAAAAAATTACGGAGTACGAGGAAACGGAATAAAAACAACTATCGTATAAACATTCGATCACTATACAATAACTCAAGTATTATTAATACGTCGTATAAAAATGAAGTTAAATATTAAATCGCTTAATAGAAAACTTTTTTTCCTTATGTTATAATAAAGTAAAAATTATCGTTTAAATACATTTTTCCGACTTTTTTTCGAACTATCACTGCTCAGTAGTTTGAGTTCAAATTTCAATTTCCCCGGCACCATATGATAGTGTTGGAAAAATATAATATTTTTTTTCGGCTTCGTTCCCAAACAAATTTATTCGCGGATATAAACAGAAGTACGCACCTGTTTCGTTTGGACGCCCAGTTCGTCGCTGTACTGAAGCTGATGATATTTGCCAAGGTAAACGACTATTTTGCTGGCATTTACGACGGCGTCGGTTTGTTTCTTGGTCACGCAATGGGCGGCTGTAAAGACAACGAACCGCGTGACAAAAAGCCGGGACGGACCTAACCGGTTTCGCGCTTACCGGTGATGACTTTGTTTTTGGACACCAGCGACCCGCCGCAATGGTAGCTCAAGTTTATGCCCTCGATCATGTACAGGGCCACGTGCCAGGGCCATTGTCCACGGTGAGTGGATTGTCCAGCCGTCACCAGGGGCACAGCCAATTTGACGTCGCCGCACGACCCGTGACCGGATGACGGTTGCTGCGAGTTGGTGGTGCTAGAAAGACGACGTTAAACGTTCATTTGGACGGGCGAACAACAATAAGAGAAAACGTTGAACCTGGTGAAAGAGTTGCCGCCCTGATTTTTAATGTTGTTGTTCGGCTTTTGATTGGACGACGGGGGTTTCTGTTCGGACGCGGGTCTGTTGAAACTCGGTCTCGGATTATTTTCCACAGGGATCGGTCTACCTACACCGTTGTTACCACCGCCCCCGGTATTCGGTCGGTTCTGTTGCTCTTGGCCGTTCTGTTGGCTGTTATCGATCACGGTTATGATGACCGTTTTGTTACTATTTTGATTGTTCTGCAACAGCCCGTGGATGACGCCATTGATATCGCTGTTCGAGTCCGTGCTACTGGCCTGTAACGACACCGTGTTCGGGCTGTTGTTGTTCGGTCGGTGGTTTCCGTTGCTTTGCTCGTACGGGTAATCGTTGCGCACCGTCGTCGTCGTCGTTGTCGTCGTCGCCGCCGCCGCTGTCGCCGCGGAAATTTTTATCGATTTTCTGGTCGTGTACGGTTGTTCTTCCGCCAGCGGGGCCGCCGTCGTCGTCACCGCCGAACTCGAACCGGGCTTGTACACGGGACGGTTGTTGTTCACGTTCGACGGGTATTCCGCGCTTGGCGAATTATCGTTGTTGTAGTTATCGTTGTTTGGATTGTTGTAGTTATTATTATTATTGTTGTTGTTGTTGTTGTTGTTGTTGTATTCATTGTCGTTGCTGTTAGCGTTTACCGGCAACTCGTCCACAATTTCGCCGTTGTTCTCACCGAATTCGGGGTCCGGTCTTCTGGTACTCTGCGGCCTTTGCGGCCTAGACGATTCCCCGTACTCGATATTATGATCTGAAAACACGATAACGTTATCACAACTGCGGGCGATCGTTACACGCCGTGTGTGTCCCCCCCAACCCTCCCCGTTCGAACCTTCCGGGCAGATTTTACGGCCGTTCAGCCGGATGAACCGTACTCTGGGACTGCCCGTCGACCGGTTGAACTTGACCATGATCCTGGACAGCACCGGTGGCCCGGGCCTTAACCTTTGGTTCAGGTTCAGCACGGTGAACTTCATGTTATCATTGGTCGTTATCTCTCCCATCCATGACTGAAATCACGATACAGTAACAGTAACATTACGTAACACCGTAACTTCCCAAGATGTTCATTGCGGCGTAATTTCGTGTATAAATTGTATAACACGCACGCACGCACATTGGAAACACGTTTACGCACAATCAAGCACAGGTGGCCTGAACTCGAGCAGTCGCTCGGACGACCGTCAGATTCTACGTTATTTACAATAGTAAGCGACGAAATAAAAGATGGCGGTTACGAAAAGAAAGAATTTACACGCGTACGAACGTTTAAAAACGCGTCTCCGAATTCTCGAAACATTTTCAAAACGGCCGACGACGACGACGACGACGTTCTTGAACGAAGCGTACAAGTTGTCGGGTTTCTCTCGGACGGTGGTTCGTTTTGAATAATCGGTAAAACGATTAATCATTTCCGCGACGCGCGATTCGCGTTATTTATAAATTATAGTAAAAAAAAATCGTGGCGTCGTCGCCGACAGCCGATTGGTTTTGGGTTATCGAAAAAATACGTATATTTCGGGAAAAAAACACCACTAACGTGAACGCAAAACTTACTACCATCAAATCTGAAGGACGGTCCAACTCTATGTCCAATCGGATCCCCACCAAGCTCTCGTCGGTGTTCAGCGAGATCTCGCCGTACCACCTGTTGTTCTCCGGTTCGGAACCATCGTACGCGAATACGTCCGGGCAAGGGGACGGTGGATGGGCAGCCGAGGACGAACGGGTGAACAACAGCCACGAAGTTAACACAAATCCGCAGATAGTCGAACGCTAATTGGGGACGAGATCTGTGTCGTTACTAAAAAAACTACGAAACGAGCGGTTACTACTACTACGCGTATACCATTTTGGAAATCCGTTGGTCGCGATACTCAAAGACAGCCGTGCGCGCGAGTGTCGATCGCTATTCACGCCGACATCGAACGGACGGACCAACACTGATGGGACCGTTGTCGTCCGCACGCAGCAGGGGCTGCTCGTCTGAAACGTACGAGTCCGCGATCTGTGAACATTCGCGTAACGGTATAACGATATAGTCGTCGTCGTCGTCGTTTCCGCGGCGTTCGTAATTCTTATCGAACCGAAAACGAAACCGCTTCTTGGTCGTTTACCGATTTAACGGTTGTTACATCCGCACGTGTATACGCGCGACGTTTAACGCCGTTTCGGCGGCTTTTTCCCGTTTTGCGCCGAACGTACGAAACGTTTTGGAATGAAAACAGATACGTTCGATTTACGGACGAACATAAAACACCGTGTTGCGTGGTACGCGCGCGATAACGTCGAAGGACGACCGCTTCACGTCCGAAGCTTCGTATTTTTACGAACACGGTTATACCCGGCGGATTTTCGCAAAAACATAACAACAACTTATACACACACACACGCGTATTACGTACGCAGAAGCCGTTTAATTGGTCGTGAATAATGAACGGCATTAAATAGCTGCCGCGCGGTTCGTGCGAATAACCGGCACGTAACCATAAACAACGCGCCGTCTCGACGTTACGCGGAATCGCGCCGAGATACCTTACGACGGTTTTTTTTTTATGCGGACCGGTACACGCGGGATTTCTCGTTCCCGGCAGTAGGGAAAATTCGACGACGTTTCGACCGGCGCCTTGAACTCGAGCGCGATCGCTGGAACGACGGGTGTATTTGAATAACGCGACCGTATTCTCGACACGAACAACGAAATAACGACGATCTTCCGGGTACCCGATTCGGGCGTTCCCACGCGAAATTATCGTCAAATCGTACGGTTTTACGTTTGTATACGAACGTCGAATTTTACGCGCGCGGCCGTTATTCGACGAGGTTTCCTTTCGCGCCGCGATTGTGGTGACAATTATATTCTTTCGGTATTTCGGGGAGATTTTCGATAGTAATAAATACGACGGACGGTTCGATCGTCGTCGTTAGTTTCCCGTCGCTACAAACGTTGGATATTATACGACGTAAACACGGTCGAAAAACCACCGCCGCCGCGTAAACAACGGGTACGTATTTCTATCGGAAATAGCCACGCCGTTCGTGTCCTGTTCCAGAAATAACCGCGGTCCGATTAGAAAAAAAAACGACGAATTACCCGACCACGGGGGTGTACACCGAACTCGTGCGCGTCGTACACGGAAATCATTATCGTTTTCGCTCCGAAACTCGGGCGTTTTCCCGAACTCCCGACGGGGCCTGCCGTTATCTCTCGACGACGCAACACGGTCGTACCGCACCCGATCGTACACGCGCGTTCATCATCTCAATACGGCCAATCGTGAACGCCGGACACTTATACTTCGGGCACTAAGGTTAAGGTTCTACGTAATGACGTTGTATTCGACCGTGATAACGACGGACTCGATTCGGACGATTATCATCGAGACGACGAGCAACAACAACAACAACAAATTGTTGAACGGCTAGTCACAATATTATAAATAAAATCCGCTTGACGTAGCTATTTAGCTAACTAATTGATACGCGTATTGTTTTCGTGGTTTACCGCGCGTTTCTGTTCGGCCCGATAGCGTTACGCAACAACACGTTCGTAAATAAATCGCCCGAACTAATGGCCCGAAAAGTGTGCCGTTTCGATTCTAATTCTCGCGGGCATTTCGTCCCGGGGTTTTAAGTCATTAGCGCTCTCCGTAATAAACCGCGTTTAAAATCGGCACTACGCTCGGGGTGAACGGTTGTCGTTACCACACTTAGGCGTATAAGCCCATTTAGTAGTGGGACGATATAAGTGAGGGAGTAGAATCGAAGTCATAGTTATTGGGATGACGTTGACCAGTGGAGGGGCGGGGTTTTTTCGTCCATGTAGGGGGTAATTGAGGAGCGACGTATTTCGGAAATGTGATTGTAATGGGTTGTGGCGGCTTTTGTAAAAGTGTTTTGGTGTACGTATTTACGTACAAGGGGGTCTGTATGGTAGATAGTTTGGTTGAGTTTAGTACGTTCGTATTGCTAACATTTCGAGGATTGTACGTAAGTTTTGGTTTTGGACGGATTCGAGGCTTTTTCAGTTGGAGCGAGAGATCCCCAAGCCTGGCCGCAATAGCAAATTACTGACGTTACGTACAGTTTCGTAGGTAAGTTGTTTCGTTGGGATGGGCCGTTTAGGAGTACGGAGAGTCGCGAATTTTAGTCGCCTTGACCACCGTTGCAGCTACGTGGGTCCGGAAGCAAAGGTTTTTGGTCCGGAAAAGTATTTGACGGAGTTGTGTACCACGGAATAGAGGTAGCCATTTTTCGAGCGTCGTTGGTTGAACAGAACCTCGACGGTTTTTTTCGTTCGTTAAGCCTGAGTCACTGTTCGTTAAACCGTCGTACAGCCGCGTCTGTTTCGGTAGAGACCGCACCGATTCGATATAATATTACAACGACAGGACAGGGGGGGGGTTATTATTATATATATTTTTTTTCGGAATATTCTCTTCGTATTTTCCCAGGGGGAAAAAAAATAACAAAAAAACGTTTCGCGTCGGTTATCTTTACGTAACTAAATACTCGTCCGAAACAATTGGTAGTAAATTGTCGTTTCGGGAGAGCAACGTTTAAAGATCGAAGGGCGCGTGTTACGAGATTATTTCGTTCGCGAGTTTCGCTACAATCAATCGTTAAGAACTTAAATAGGGCGAAGACATACGTTAATTATATCTACCGCTCGTTTTTATCCATAAAACTGTAATTGGTAAATGATTACCTCGGCTTGGAACTCTTAAACAACGTACGAATCAATACGTAATCGGCGTTGAACGACAACAGTCGGACACGCGTGTTCCACTGGCCGCCGAGTCGATGTGGGTAACGAGTGCTGGAAACGGCGATCGCGTGCCCGAGTTGGCGAGAATCGGAAAATGAACTACGCTCGCGAAGAAACCTTTATGTAATGAAATATAATGGTAACCGTTTACTATCGATATATATATAAACGAAATAGTGCGATCGGATTTTCGGCGGTCCGGAGAAAACGTAAACCACGGGCGATACTGATTTCGTCGCCGGACAACGAAACGGATTACGCAGAAATGATCGACGCGGACGACGGACACACGCACACGTAACTACGTCGAAGTCCGGTGCCTTACTGAGCCGAAGACGGCCGTCGGTCGTCCGTTGCGTGCGTGTGCGAAACCGGACGGTAACAAAAATACGAACACGAGCTAAAAACGCCGTCGACGACGAAAACAAACGCGACTATTATCGTAAACATTACGTCCGCGGAGGGATAGAGGACGTCCAAAAACGAGTTTCCCTCCACCCAACCCCTTCGCATTCCCTGACCCCCCCCCACCGCCACCACACACAATAATCGCGATCCGATATCGCCGATTCGTTACTGTTGCGATTTTTGCTATCGATCATTCGCGCCGTCACGGCGCTTCGCGTTTCATTTCTCGTCAGCGCTGTTGTTGTTGTTGGTGTTGTTTACGTGATGCGCGCACCTAACACGCCCGTTATCGTTCGTTTATTTATCGTCGACGACGACTTTTTGCGCAATTCTCCGTTCTCCGGACGCTATTTTAGACTCTTGTGGTCCAAAGGCCGACCCAGGAAAAAGACATTCGTTTGTACGACTAACGACGGATTTTAATTACCCGGTTTCAACATTTTTAACTCGGAATGCCGAGCTTATTGACGAAACGATTTTATTTCGCTCCGAACGTTGTCGTCGTTCGTGTTTGCTCCAACGAAAACACGGACCCTTTTTTACCGATGGTACGCACGATTCGATTATTTTAGCTCCGTCCGATTCGAATTTCGTTCTGTCGAGCGCGCGGGATACCAATGTGAACGCCGGGAATCGATTGAAACGCGCGGCGACGCGTAAAATATTTAACCCGATGATTGTGTCCGCCGCCTGTGCATAACGCGCGGTGGGAGTCGAACCTTCGGGATTGTCGAATTTTTCAAATTTCCTAATTGGCGCCGGGAATCGACGATGTCGGTGGTAAACCGAGATTCGGGAATTTATTTAGGCGCGTTTAGTGTAACGTTCAGCGGAAACTTAAAAAGAAGAGAACCTAAGAACATATTTTGAACGGACCGACCGGAATCGCGTTCACGGTATAACTGGTAAAACGGATCGCCGCAAAAGCCGAGTCGGTACGATACGCAAAAACGGTCGAATCGGACAGATTATCGAGGTAGCGCGAAAAAACAAACGGGTTTCAGCGTGGACAACCGCGCGTTGTATTTGGTCGTCGACGAACCAACTACGACGGAAAACTTTCCATTTTCTTCGTTACATCGAGAACGGTAAATTGTATTCGTTCGGGCGTCGTCGAATTCAAGTACCGTTCTCTCGAAGAAACGGTTGACGGATATACTCGTACGTCGATTTTACGTGACGGTTCCGGACGTGGACGATATAAAAACGACACGATTTCGCCAAAAATTGGACAAAGCGCGTTTTCTGAAACACAAAAATACTTTCGCGAAACTTTGTACTTTATTAAACGATATTTTTAACGGTATTAGTTTTTCCGTACCGTGTGTGCGTCGTACATACATATTTATCGGTTTTTTTTATCGAGGCCGTGCGGCCTTTTTTTCGTTTACCCGAACGTTACGTAAATTCAAAATCGAAACTAAAGTCGGCGAAACACTATCGACTAAAGTTAATTGTTCGCCGGACGAAATCGCTGGTCGACTTAATATACATACGGTTAGGTGATTTCCGATACCGGCGAAGTTTCTATACGCACTTCCATACACGTTCGTTCGGTTCGTACGTGTTGTTCCGTTCGTAAATAATATGGTCGGCGAATATTTTCCGCCGCGAAAATACCGATTAACAAAAAATCCCGCACACCCTAGTCTACCCGTTCCCATGTAATCCAACGAAGCTAATCCGGTTGCGTTTTTAACTCGCCGACGATCAGCCTTCGTTTCGTGTTAGCTCATTAGTTCGTATTTTCTTTGTTACAATAACGATCACGACGGTCATAGTCCGTCGATAAACATTAATGTTTATCGTCTAATTAACGAGAAATAATTCTCGTAAAATTATTTCGAAACGTTGTTGGCAAAGAGGTGCCGGAAATAGACGCTACAGATGAGTCATTGGGGATTTCCATCGTCCTACGGTCAATACCCGTTTCGTCGTTGTTTTTCGAAAATCGACGCTTACTTCGTCATTCTGTCACCATATTGTATTTATACGCAATTACCATAGGACAAGTCGATAAGACTGGGATTTAAACGTACTACTTAGGTATACGCCCGTTTATAACGTTTTCATATATTCGTACGGGTATCGATATTGTCTTCCGAAAAAATGGAAGCCCCAAAAAATCGGAATTTATTTTATAAATACGAAATATCGACGTTAAACGCTATCGTTTTTCCCTCGACAACGGTCTATTTTTTGCGCAAAACGGGAATATTATCGTTTGTCGGACGGTGTACAGTCGCAAGATTACCGAAACGAATTTAAAAGAAAAGCCACTTTTTTTCTCGAATCCTATCGGTGAAAACCGAAGAGCGACAAGTCGACGAAATACGACTTCCTAAAATCCGCGGAATAAAAAAAATGGCGACAACATCCTAATGTGGTTCAATCCCGAACATAAATTTTCATCTTATCTCGTAACGAACGAACGTACTTTACACTCGCTCTCTAATTTCCAATGATTAATAAAATCACGCGCGATCGATATTTTTTGGTATCGAGTGTTTTTGTAATTTTCGTCCCAAAACAAAAAACCATTATTTTTAACCGTTTTCTTTAACGTAATCTTAATTCCGTTGTAGCGAATAAAACGCGAAGTATGAACTGAGAATACAAGGCGTTTTCTCCCTATCTCCTATACCGAACCTATTCCCTATGCCAAACAGGAAGCTTACGAACATACGTATGGGAACAGTGCGCGGTGAATCAATTACGAATATTTCGGTCGATTTAAAAATCGGATTATAATATCGCCAACCACCGTCGTATATATATATATATATTCTTTATCATTGGAAATCACGTAACGTCATATCACAATTTCACACATAATGACGTCCTGTACGTGCTAAATTATTCCTCGAGTTTGTCTAAATGGAATCTCAACGTAACGTGGAAACAAAAAAAAACAAATTTACGAAAATAATTATTATAAATATATATTCCGGGTAGTATAATAATAGTTCTATAGATAAAAAAATCTTCGATTTATAGCCGTTTAAACAAAGTGTTTTGTAATTGTTATTGTTTACTTTTTTATACATACACTCTCATCATATACATATATATATATATATATATATAAATAACATGTTAACAAAATAAAACGTATTGATAGCATATAAATGTAAAATAGAGAAGAACCGTGAATTAAATTGTTGTCAATTAGTTCAATTTATATAGGGTCGCTTCAAAGTTGATACCGGACAATATGTTCACCAATGACCAAACATATGGACCAAAAAATTCCTCGGGTTTTTCCTCTTCTACGTACTTGAATTTAAGGTCTGGAAATTTCTACAAAATGAAAATGTGTGCATAAATAAAACCATTATTTGTGTACACACTCGCAACTATTGCATCATCGTAAGCGTACTTTCATCAGGTCCCTGGGCCACTGAAGGGACCAGTGCTGCACTCTGGATAACATGGAATTCACGTCGGATGAATTCAGCAACTCCTCTTCACGTTCCAGTTTCGCTGAAAAGAATGTTATAACCATGTCGATGTTTTGGATGACATCATGGAACGCCTCGTGGCTCTTCAGTGGGTCAAACACCTTACGCTGGTATAGTAGAGCATATACCAAATTAGGATTATGAATGAGTTGATTGGACAAACATGAATTGATCACTTCCAGCACTATACGTAATGCTTCTTCGATCGCACTCATCTGGAAAATAAAAATCAAAATTTTATTATAATATTTATGAGTACAAATATATATATATATATATATATCATACTATAATATAATGATGGCGTGAATTAAGAGAGACATAATCTACTAAAAAATATGAGAATATTAAACATTTAAAATTGAATAATTTCAAAATCACTTACTGAGTTTTTATTAATATTGTATTGCTATTATATGATGTAAAAAAAAATTGATTATGGTTAAAATGAATAGATATTTGCGTGACATTAATATTATATATATTTTTTTATTCGCTAGTCCACCCTGGGATGAGGCAAATAAGAATTGTGCTCAATTTTGAGGTGACAAGGATTGCGAGTGCAACATAATCACCATAAGGGGGCTTAAAAATTAATTATTTTCTCAAATTTCTCTATAAAACCTTTCTTAAGAACAATCAATTTAATTTCTTGTGCGTTGCTGCGGCTACAGTTTTACACTATATAATCTATTATCGTATAAGTCTACGACATTGGGTAGCATTTTTATTTTTTATTCTAATTTACTCTTGGTTAGTTATAATTAGTAAGTTACTTAGTCTTACATCTTGATTTGGGCTCCTTAGAAATGTCTTTGACAGCACCTCATATAGGCTCAACATTCTCTGACAAACATACGGATGCAGCTGATTGAACTGTGACGACATGTTTGCCAACGCCGCAAAACAATTTATGTGTAAATATTTATCCTGGGAAGAGATGAGACCCATTATGATTTACCATTAATATACAGACAGTTTGGTTTACCCTCATTTTCAGCAAATTATATTGGGCCGTCCTTGTAGTGACTAAAATGATAAGACCACCCAAGGAAATTTCAGACACCACTCTTTCTTCGTACCAAGTAGCGCCTTTAAGTACAATACTGTGAACGGTCTTATTGAAAAGTTGATCTTCAGTCAGTATCAACAGTACAATTAGAGCCATATACATGTGTTGGAACCTACTACTCTGTGTGTTGTAAATTGTTCTTAAAAGAGGAATCAGCTAGAAATAAATAGTAAATTATAAATTTTTCGCAACAATTGATTTGTCTGATGTAAGAACGTTAATTATTATTATATTATTGTACCACCACTTCGATATCGGTACGAGCCAGAAGAAATGTTTTGAAACTGTTGTTACAGTGTATTAGATGGTATAATAATAAAGTCTTTTCTTCGCTTAATGGAGCATCTGGATTATCTCCCAGAAACTGATAAACGGCCACAAGATTTTCTGGAAATTTAATACAAAATTAATAATACGTTCAATGCAATCAAAGAGAACTGAGCATTTTCTTTGTTTCAATTAGTAATCATTACCCGACAGCGAAGAAATACAAGTCCGATATGGATTACCCTTTGGAGGTGGTGGCGATGTACAATGGTTGATCAGCACTAATAACACACTAATCGATAACGAACTTAGTGGACTCTGATTCGTCGGAGTAGGCACGTTAGAACTCAACGTTAATATATTCCATAAGTTTGCTACAAAAATATACATGGGAATGAGTAATTCGTGAAAAAAAACAAACGATATACCAGATGACTTACAAGCCAATCCATATAGGATGCCACTACCAGACAATGCAGGTGACGGGATTTGTTCAGTGTACTTTTGTAACAACGCTTTAGACAATCTCGACGCATCAATGTTTTCCATGAAAATTCTGAAAAATTGACCACTCTAATTAAACTGAGCCCAATTAGTTGAACAATTAATTTTAAATCAAAATACCTATAGGTGATAAGACTACTAGAAGGTTGAATGGTGTACATTTGAATTGACAACATGATTAAAATACAATTTAAGCTCTCTACATGGATCGAATAGGTAGAATCCCTGCGAAAAATACAGATTTTGTTGTTATAAACAAAAAAAAATTGAATTTTACAATAAGACACAAAGGATAATACTCACGTGACTTTTAATTCACATATAATTCTAACTAATAATGCTAAAAATTTGTACGACGTAGTTTCATTTAAATCTTCTGGAATAGCATATTCCTTTCGATCACCCAACGCAACTTCAATTCCGTCTGAAAATAAACAGTTATATTTAGTTTTTTTTTTCATTTCAAATTATCATTATTAAAGAGTTAAATATAATAATGATACGACCAAAAGTAAATCAATCGTGTTTTGGTCATTATAGGTTAATTTGTATTCGATAATGTTCGCTTTTATACCCTATTATCTTATCAATTGTATTGTTGAACTTGTTAAGTACATACCAGTTTGTAATTCAAATTGATTGATTAGCTCGATTTCTTTGGAGTTTTGGACAAGATATTTGAGAAAATATCGAGCAATAAACAGTCCGTTGAATACTTGCCATCGTAAAATATTGCTATTGATGATAACAACAATTACGATAATAATAATAATAATAATAATACAACTGCGATGTAAAAAAAATAATACTGTACTTTTCTGGGGTTTCTAGTTTTTCGAAACTATGTGCCTTTTCCAACAGCAGTCTGATTAACGTTTTGAAGTTCGACGTGTTTCTGTTGTTGACGATCAATGACTGGCAGATGCCCTTCAGACGGTCGGTTAATATTTTGTCATCCTGGCTGAAAATAATATGGAAAGACTATGTAAGGGGTATTCTAACTCGTACAGGGGCGGGAGTGCTATGATACTCACCTACATGTAGGCGGGTTCAACGAAAACGTCAGGAACATGTCCCAGAATGGATCGTCGACGGTGATCTCCAGCTCGCCAGCCAACCGCAGCAGACAATCGTTATCAGCCAGCTCACCATGACTTGGCCCGGCGCCCATGACTGTGACGCGCGTCGGACAACGACGACGGTGTCGTTATAGACTTACCGTGGCACTGTACTAAGTGGTCGATGGTACGTAGCCGTACGGCGGCGGCGGCGGCCGAACAAAACGCATCAGTGGCGGACGAAAAGTAGGCTACCTGGACGACGATCGGATCGAAACGACAACGTTGACGACGATGATAACAACACTTAAGTCGCGATTAAATAACGAACCAAGAATTTCGACGCGAAACGGCGACAATGTTTAGCTTACGGTCGGCTTCTATAATTTTTTTTCACTCGGCGAACGGACAACGAACTCGTCTATTATCTCGTCATCGCGTGTTATCAACGAGGATTTGATAACGGAGCGGCGCCGCACGCGCACACGCTAGACACTCGTATACCGCCGCGCTTTGGAACGGTTCGCTACCGATAACCACAAATCCGGTTCGAACCGAACGACGATCGTGTAGACCTAAGTTGGTTTATAAAGCACGGTCGCCGGCCGAATGTTCGACGATTTTTCCATTCAAATTTACTAACACCGGTCCTATTTCGGTATCGCCACGAGCGCGAGATATAGTTGTCGGTTGTCACTTACGTGGTTTACGAAATATCCGTCCACGATTTTCGCCATTTTTCGTTTTGTTTACCGAATCACGAAGACGAGTGCCGCTCGTAAACACCCGGTTCATTCGACCAATTCCTTTCGCGTTGTAGGCGTGTACTAATGAAATACGCTCGTATCGTAAGTCAATTTAAATTGTTATAATAGCCCGTTTAATTGCGACGGGCTCTTGGTTTGGTAGACGCGGTCGTCGATAATTCGTCGTTGACGGGTAACAAGAGAATACGATTGTTTTCATCTCCCCCCCATCTGACCGATTGTGTTGTCGCGTACAAAGTATATTTTCGATTCGCGGCCAAACTCGAAATAGTTGACAGTTTACTGGGCACGAATAAACGAAATGCCGTTCTCGCTACTCACGGTTGAAGGACGCTAATTTAATTAACTAGTTTGGAATTCGCGGCACGTGTTACTGCGCTTTTTTAAGGGTAATTACCGCAGTTTAGTTCTGATACGAATATTTCCCGTGAAAATCGTCAACGGAACAATATCGCCGATCGGATTCCAGTCGGTTCTGTCTGCCCGCCATTCGGGAACGAGCGAATCGTCGGCGATTTTTTTTACCGGCACGCATTGGGCACTTGACATTTTTCGTATAGAGGATCATCAGTGGACTCGTGTCGGTTCGATCGCGAGGCAACGATAAATATTATCGTAGGTTGTATTGTTCACGTCTAACTTATCGGTCTTTTATTATATCCGTTACGTCGTAGTGCGCTAATATTAGTTAGCTCGTTGATAATAGTAACAATGGCTAGATAAGATTCTACGCGTCAACAATTCGAGCGGTTTTTAAACGCGTTAGTATTAGTCGAGTACGTGAACAAACGTGTGATATTACCTGAAGTGTATGACTCAGAAAATGCCAGGTGGTAGGTACTGTGAATAGGATTCGTACGCACAATTAAACTATTCGCGATATGTCTGCGAATAAACAATTCTCGATTCGTTCGCCTTTAACTATCAAATCGAGTATAAATTACGCGCGTACTATACGTATAGTCGTCGAATTCGTTAATCGTGTAACATATTTATCGGTGAAAATAGTCCGAAGCGTTAAGCGTTATAACGGAATAAAATGTCGGTCGGCGTAACCGATTTATTAAGTAAATAAACGTTTGGCGACAGAACGTAAATGTGTACGTCGATTGCGAAACGAATATCGATTAGCTTTTTCGATGCAAATGTGCACGGTAGTAAACTACTCGCGCTCGTTGACGATTTTCCAAGCGACCGGCGAATTTTACGTTTTCAGCAATTTTATATACGGGTTGATGAGGGCGCGAAATATGAAATCGAGCTAAACGTTTCGTCGAAACGTAACCGAATTAAAAACGTTCGAAATCGGACTGTTTTAAAATCGCAAACATTTCGGTATACGAATAAATGAACGACTTCGTCCGAATATTTTATGTAATGAATTAAGTACGACGAGTTTTCAAAACATCGTCGTCCCGATAATGAAAATCTGTTTTTGTCGTGCGTCACCGACGTAGTTTCTAATTTTCTACTTTATTGACCGACGCAACCGTCAACTCTTTATCGACTTACACAGTCGGCATTTTCGTCGGTCAAGCAAACACTGTTCGTCCTTTTTCTTTTCGATTATTCAATCGCTAAAGGTAACAAGTACGTTAATAAACAGTATCTGTATGCGCATGTTTAGTATTATAGTACGCTTACGTACGATACGATGCAATATTCAAAAGACGACCGAGTTAATTACCGCGTCTATGGATCGAGTAATCCCACAACAGTACTACCGTTGTAGCCTATAAACAATTTTCAGCACGACGCACGAATTTAATTCGGTTACGAGCGTTACATCAATGGTACCCTCTCCGTCGGCCCTATCTCATAATCGAAATAGAACGTGGCGATCATAAAACGGAGTAGATAATATATACGTCCGTACGCATATTTGGGGATATTTTTTTCGTACGAAAATAAAAAAAAAAATCATAACATTGTTATTAATTATTGTATGAGGATTTTATCACGATGAAAAACATTTTCGAAAACGCGTTTTCTATAAAATATTTCAAAATGTAAGACTAAAAAACAAAACTCTGTCAATTTTACTTTTTAAGTGTTTTAGGTAACGTAGTTTAGAATTATCGCAATTTGATCGTAAGCAGCAAAATAAACGGAATTGTAAATGTTGTCAATTACCGATATAATAATTAATATATTTTTGAATTAGATTAGTCAATACAGAATATTTAGAATTACCAATAAGGAATAAGATTATTTTCAAAATGGTGCTATAAAAAGGAAAATCTTATACATTTATAGACTCGAAATCATAATAATGTCATCTATGTATACATATATATATATATGTGTGTGTGTGTGTAAAATAATATATTAACGAATGTTTATAAGATATACGTATTTTGCTGCGACAAAAAACGTTTTAATCACACGCTTAATTTGTTGCTCTCGGTATAAAAAGGTATAGTAACGTACGTACGTAGTTCATTTCTTTATATCTGGTTAAATCGGATTCGACGATATAAAGTTGGATCGTTTAAATTGTTCTCTTTAAATTCCCAATTGCCCGACGTCCGTTATTCGGGCGTGAAAATTAAAAAACCTATCGCCGTAATTCGTCGTGGGATTCTCGTCGATAAAAAGAAACCCCGCCCGTATCCTATACACTTCCCTCGGTCGGTTTCGATTATTCAATAACTTGCGTTTTCAAACGAACGGACATTCGAAACCACGCGTTTGCCCGATTCACGGTAATCATTGCCTCCATCGGTACGGTGACAAACGATTGGCGTAAGCACGGTAATTTTTTCGTTACAAATTCGGTAATTTTTTCGAAAAACCGACGTTTTTGCGTCGTATTGACGCGAATAAGATGGTTTCAGAGAGCGGCGTTTCGAACGTTCGAAAACACATCACGCCGCTGTGGACTCATGTTTCATTCTGTATAAGACCGCAGAAGTATGACTCGAAGATCCGCGCTACTTCGGAGGGGTGTGTGTATTCGAATGGTCGGAACGCTCGTTCACGGGTCATTGACAATATCGTCGGGGGGCGACCGATACAAACGACAGTATATAATATACCGGTCGCATTGTTATCAATCGTATTTCAATATAATGTAAACGTGTAAAGGACCCAGTGTACAAGGGCTTTTGCGTAATAATATAGTCGAATCCGAAACGATATCCGAGAATAGACGGAACGGAATAATATATATATAAATTACACGCGTACTTGGTTACGAGAGAAGAAAAGAAAACCGTAGAATTTCCGACATACCGCGCGTTCCGCGGAAATTGAAACTTAACCCATGCGTATTCCGACAGATGTTTGTTCTGACAGACGTTTCTACAGGTGGCGCGTACTTATTTCGTACGAATTACGTACGTTTTTCGTATAGGTTTTTTTTCCCAATTCGGGCTAATTGTTGAAACGTTCGGTAAACAAAAATATAATATTTATACGCCTATTGTACATATATCGCTTTTGGAACGTATTGGATTTTTGTTTGTTTGTGTCGGCGACTCGTTTGGATTTCATGATCTAGCGGTTTAAATGGGTGAGTTCTGTTGTGGTGAGGAAGAGAGTTTTACCACTATTGTTGTTTTCACGTACGTCGAACGTTGTTCACTGGTTTTACTAAACGCGTGGCAATATCGCGCGTATTATTGACAATAGTCAACAACGGCAAAATAACAAACGCGATTTGAATTACGATCTATTGATTATATTATCCATTCGCTACAGATACCGTTTACACATGTAGCCTATTATAAAACGTATGAATTTCGTTAAATTTTTGGAGATTGACAATATTTTTACAAAAACAGTGTAACGAGCGGTGACCAACGTGTTAATTTAGACGGCGATTTTGTCGTTTCGTTAATTAATGTTTCGCGTTTGAAAACGACAGCAAATCACGTTGTATTCGAAAAACGATTGTGAGCGACGCAAGTATTTTAATGTAAATCACGTTTGTGAGCTCTTAACAATTACGATCGTTGTTCGAAATGGACGTGCTGGTAATTTTTAGGTTGTGTTGCATTTCGTTCGAGGAAACTACTGTGAAAATCGAAAAACTCGTCGAATAAAGTACCAAATGGACGCAATGCGTTACCGGAACGTATCCAAGCATTACTACTAAACGAAAACTTGTTTACGGGCCAAAAACAAAGAAAACAATATGTTATTGGTTCGGGAATTTGAATCGAGACGAAACTTATTTTCGTCGAATATCGACCGTAATATTACGGGTAACGGTAACGCGTTATTTACTCGTGTCTTAAACTTGTCAAACATAGAATATAACGGCCGAGAAACGTATTTATTTTTTTTTAATAATCTTTTCGGCCGCGTGATTTACTCATTTTTCTTATTTAAACGTTTCTCTAACAGCATTGTAAAACGATATTTCCGGTGTTTATAGTGTTTACGACTATGGTACAAAGTACCGTTGGTTCGGGCGGATCTGCCGTAAAAAAGCGAGAAAAATAAATAATAAGAGTAATAAAACGGGTACGAACAGCGACTTGTTGAATATGCGAATAACCATACGCGTTCGTTAATATTTAATGGGGAACGTACGGGACACATCTCGATACAATTCGTGTTACTTCACGTTCCGGGGAGCTTTACAGAGTTCCTCTAGCGTTTTCACGCGCATGTGTCGACTTATACGACTTATTCGCGTCTGTCGTTGGTACGATTTCGAAATTTCCATTACTCCCCCCCTCATCCCGATCCCGGACACGCGCGTATACATTTCGGTTCAACGGTTGCACGTACGGTGTAGAACGAAGTCGTTTTCTTTTGTACGGTACACGCCATAATACCGCGTTTAAAACGTTTTACGAAAGTTATTTCACAATTCATCGTTTAAGTATATTATTGATACCGTTTATCCAATCGATTCGTGCGATATAAAACATTATTATTTAATACAACGACGAATGTAGGTGACATATATTATAAATAATTTTGATTTCGATTTTTTTTTTAGATTTTGAATAAATGTTTAAGTATTTGTGATAGTTGTTTACTTCAACGATTTTCAATATCTTTGGAATAATTATAATCGTCGTTATTACTATTACTATCGTCGTTACAGCAAATATATATAATTCGAGTATAAATAAACCCGACTATTGTTAATTCTTCGAAATATTCGAAAAATAATAATTTCTCGGAGCATACAGACATTTGACGAGTAATAACGATATTGTGTTTACATATTTATGCGACGTGCGTCTTGTAAAAGTGTTCAACGTCGAGTTTTACATTGTGCGTGTATGCACCTAAGGATTGTTAAAATATTAAATACGCTTTGGTTGTTATTATTACTAGGGATATGAATGAAAATTTTCAATTAAATTTCGAATTAAGTATGAATGACAATACGCGTATTAATAATTTCACTTTTTAATGGAATAATTTAAACTTTTATTAATATGTCAACAATGGCACTCGCGTCGTATTATGAAGCGCTTATATTCGTTTATTTATGAAAAATCTTTGGATATTATATTCGAAAAATAAATTAATTTCGATACGAAATATAAGTGCATAACCGTGCATATAACGGTACGATAATAATAAAAATAATAATTATTAAAAAATACCGAAACGATAATCTTGTATCGAGCGTTTCAAAAATAGACGCGCATTCGTCAAAATTCGAGCCCACGTTATCGTTATTCGAAAAGTTTAGTAAATTTGGCGTGGACTTTCAAATATCGTGGACCAAATTATCGACTATACGTTTAGTACGCGCGCTATTCCGTTAAAAATATGAGCAGTATCGAAGACCGAGTGCGTTTTCGTGATAAATACGCGTGACGCGTGTTAATATCGATAGCGTGTAGCGTTTTTATTTAGCTATCGATCATTTTTAGTTGGAAATCGCTTAAACTTCGAGGTTTATAATAAGTCGTCAATCAAAACGAAAAATTATCCCGAGGCTAAACTATCGTTATATCTATATATCTATACGCGTTCGAGTCGAACGTTAATTGTGTGAAAACAAAACTTATCTTACGTTCATTAAGCGTCTAAGAACGTTCAATTTTCTACTCGAGTACTTTGGCTTAAAACCTTCTACGTAAACTATTATGCCACGAGCACTTATTGTAAATAGTCAGTACGCCGTTCAAATAATAGATGGCTCTACACGTAGCGCGTATTTAAATGCTCAATGCACTTCGTAAATTTGTATTAAAAAAAATAAAACCAGACCGGCATTTCTATTGTATTCACCGTTACACCTATTTTATATTATTACGCTTGTCGTTCGCTTTTTTTATTATTCGTGTTTCTTATATATCGCAACGACTTTTTATGTATTTTTAAATTTTACGCTCGGACCGTTTCGCATTAATAATACGTATTCTAGCGCGTGTTTTTCGTACACGTTCTATACGCAGTTTTATCTACACAGCGTTCGTAAAATATTCGAAAAGCAACTAATAAGTATTTCGTACGTTGAACATGTACATGCATATGTTTATTTTGTTTTTCGTACTTTTCAAATAAAACAATTCGGTTTTTTTTTCGTTTCTCGTCGCAGTCAAAATGCCTTTTCGTCCACGTGGGAGCCATGACCAACCCGGCGGTCCCCGGAGACAAATCCTTTCCGACATACAGAGTGGGCCAAAATGGTCGCGCGTCGGTTTTGCGAGCACACCGTTTCGGTTGATTTAAACTTTGGATTGATAAATTCGTGTCGAATACACGTTCGACGTGACTCGCGACCCATGCTGTGTCCATTATTATTAATCGTTGCCTTCACGTCCAATCATCCCATATACGGCGAAACTGTGTACGGTACTACGCAAACGTCGACGAATCACGCAATTTTCGAGAGAAGACATGGCGGATTTCCTTCTACGTTCGTTCTCGAACATTTCATATATTTTTGGAAACGCTTTTAGGATTTACTATTACGTTGTCCTTACGTTTAGCTACCCGGAATTACCTTTAATCGCGCATCGGACGTTCATTCGTTCAACCGTTTCCGACCGTCGTACTACCTACGACATATTTTTATTGTATCATCTACGTCGGGTCGAAAGTTTTCGACTCGTTTTCGCGACGTTTTACGATTTAATTTTATTAAACTTCTTACGTGCTGTGTCACGCGGAATACAATTATTATCGTCGTTATTATATTATATATTATTACATACACATATATTTATACTTAAACGTATACGTCTTGAGGTGTGTATGTGCGTATAACAAATTTCGGTCTACCGGGAACGTTTGTCGATCGCGTTATAATATTACAATATTACGCGTTATATTTTCGGATCGTATTTGATTCTCGTACCGGAGCCTCGTACGGACAAATCGTCATTCGGACGGGCCTCTAGAAAAATTCGATAAATTGGCGGTCGTCACGAAAGAGTTTTTGTCCGCTGTTCTTTGGTGTAGTAGATTATTTTAACATTTCTTAAAATACATCGCGAAACAAACACGCTTAGATTTTTGACTGTTAACCGCTATAGCGTATAGTTTAGTCGTAAAATCGTTGTTTATTGTTTGTTCGATTACGACGGAATTGCGGAATGAAATGACACAGCCTATGAGATCGTTCGGAGACGACGGCGAGGGTTTCACGAAAATCGGTTCGGTAGTTTTCACATTTACCGAATGTACACAGAAATAGCGTTGTCCTTTTACACAAATTAGTGTACAAGAGCAGACAGATGGATATTCGCGTAAGATGAGCGTTGTGATATGAGAAAGGAACGCGCTGTCGTTGAAAAACGTAATTTTAGTGGATTGTATTTTAATATTATTTTATTAAATCTTTTGTTAATTTCGTAATATTTATTAGCTACGTCGGGGGTCGTTTGCGGACGGTTGTACAAATATAAATACGACGATCAACAGCGGTAGATAACGTGAGTCGTCACTACTCCGCTGGTTATTAAATCGCAGTAACATGGTCAATTGGCGCGCGTACGAATTGCGCAATTGATACGAGCGTAATTATAATCGGCAGAATTGAAAACGATAATCGTTAAATTCGATTTTAAACTTTCGGATATAGTACGAAGTTCGTGGACGTACTTTAAGAACGTTATGAAACTAAATGGAAATTTTTTTTGGGGGGGGGCAGACGATTTTACGGAATTTTTAAAATAACGTGATTTTGGATAATCGGACAGAGCCGCGGTGTAATAATATTGTATGTTACAACCGGCGTGGTTTCGACGCTACGCTCGTAATGTGTTTGATTATTCGCCGTCAGCGGTGAGACGATCGGTGTCGCATTGACGAGTCACGACGATTACAGTTGTATTGTCGCCATCATAACGGCGGACCAAGTGTGACAGCCGAGTACGCAATTTTGGAAGCGAAGAATTTCGCGACGCCAAGTGCAAATTGATTCGAAGATTTTGGCGCGCGCGTCAGTTTGAAGTAAAAATACGTATGTTTAAGAGACGCACGTCTCGTCACCAGCCACTTCGAAACGGAATTTCGCGGAAAAATTACACTTTGTATTTCTACGGAATAGCGTGACGAGCGTCGGAATTTATACGACAAAAATAAAAACGAATCAACCGATTATCATTTCCGATTCTCGGTTTAATTTTTTCTTTTCGAGATATCCGTACACTCGGTTAGGTGATAACGCGAAATAGTTTCCAGTCCCAAACGATTTGTCGAGCGATTTCTAAAAATGTATGCACGTCCTACGTAGACAGACTTCGGTGTACGTTTCCGGGTTTGTGTACCCGTATAATACAACAAAGTATATTGGGCTTATAACAATGAAAACCAAACGGTATAGTCATGTTAAACGCGTGTAATACAAATAACCAAATATTTGTTCGATACATTCGTATTTGCCGCGTAATCGGATGAAAAGACATTTTAGCACGAGTGTATACTTTTTTCGAACGAATTTGCGTTAGTTTGACAGCGAATCTCATTTACTCATTTAAGAGTTATACGTCCACGAAATTGTTCGCTTTGCGTGGTAAACACGAAGTCGGGTATGTTTTTACGTTTCATTTCTTTTGTCCACGAACTCCAGACACACGCGGGCTCCGCGTGTGTCTTTCCGTACCGAGTACGTATTAAATGCCGAAGCAAATGTTCAAGAGGCCGTTGCCTAAATACGTGTTGTCTATATTCGGACGGACGGACACCTGTCGAATAAATGGTATCCAATTCGTTGGGTCGGCGGAAACGACTTTTTCTAAACATAAAACGTTCCTTTTCGAACGTAGTCGATTTGTTCGACGATGACGGTAATTATTCGTTCGCCGACTGCACATTGTTTCATACATATATTAAAAAAAGGAACCGAAAATAGAACGGCACGCTTTCGATGAAAACGTATTATTACTCCCTTAATTAAATTTTATAACAATCATACGATGTATGTATGTATGTATGTATGTATATATATATATATATTAATAATAACCCCGGACGTACATTAATACTCAGTTATATATATACACACACATACGGATAATGCCGTTGGCTGGCTGTGACGTCTTGTCTGTGCACTACTGCAGAGTGGGATCACGTCAAATTAGTGGAAAATGGAAATCATCCGCCGCCGTCGCTAATACGACGAGTTAAATTATTTACCGTAAATGTATACGCCCATAACGGGGGGGGGAGGCTGTATTTAAAATTTGACGTCCCGATCTATTAAAATGGACTAAAATTTATAGCACGAAATCACGTTATAAGTCAAACACGAATTTTGTTGTTCTTTGACTAAACGTACAATTTGAAATACCCAACCGGAGGTGGGGGGAGGGTTGAGACTATTTCGTCGTCATTCACTTTGGTACGGCTTTTTCGGGGAATGTCGTGTAATAACCACCGATGATCGAAATTAAATTAGTTTTTCGCGGAAATTAACGCGAATTTATTCGGAGGTATATCGATTGAAAATAAACGACGTACGTACGCGTTGTCAATGTACAAATAGCGATATTTATGCTTTGTCGATATTACAGCGTTCGGCAATATTGACGTGATGGAACGCCCGGGACGAGCTTTAGCAAATCAATTGTTTCATTAACTGTTAACTATTAGCTCGACGTATCTTGAATACGAATTTCACGAGTTAAAAAAAAATTGCCTGGTGTTCGTCTCAAGGAAATAATATTTTCACGGGGCGATCGTCGTAATAGTGGACAAAGAAGGGACGGTCTTTAAATACGTTATCGGATTTCGGTGGAAAGTAGATCACGTCACGTTGAGCTAGGTCAGCGGCCACTGCGACCGGAGTGTATGTATTTATTTATGTATTTAGAGTAGGAGAAAACGTTAATAAAAAAAAAAAAAAAAACGAAAAAAATACTAAAAAAAGTATGCGTTGGCCCATGTTTGTGACACGCGCAGGTGAACAGGGTGGTAATCCGGTCGTCGGAAAAACGGCCGGTAAATAATTGAATTAAAATAAAACGGGAAGACGGAACGGGACCGTCGTTGTCCGGGCCGGTCGTTAATCCCCTCGCTAATCTGATTGCACGCAAAACCGCCGAAATCGTCCTCTCTTCGTTCTCTGGTCGCCGACCCGGACGCCAACACCTCGGTGGCCATACTTAAACCGACTTATACCGTCGCGCGTATCGTACGACTACCAATATGTATATATATATATATATATATACAATATTTCGTGTATCGTAAAGCGGTTTCTGTTGCTGAGGTCGACGAGACGGTCCCCGATATACGTATTATTATCCTAACGGTATTATTTAATTATTTCGGATTATTGTTATTATTATTATTATTATTATTATTAAACCGCGTTATATTTCGTGTTATTTGCTCACGCGCGCGCACGTTGGAAACGTAATATCAACCACGAACTCATTCGGGAAAAATACGTAAAACAAGTTGTAAAAAAACCGACGAAATTTAACGATACTAGAAAATTGTGTAAAACGTCGAATGATATATATAAACAATTTGAATACTGTTCCTATATAATAGAAACGGAATTGCGTCGACTCGCTATTGCAAGTATGTCTATTTATAGTCGAGTAAATTGTCGTTTAACTAGTCTCGTTCGTAGTTTAATCGTGGTTAAAGTGAATTTCGATTTAATCTCGAGTTTATGTAATTTTTTGTTTCAGAACTGATTTCGTTGTCGTCGAAATGTTTAAATCGAGTGGCATAAAAAAAGAAAACGCGTCGCCGTTAGTTATTTCACTAGCGTTATAATTTCACCATAAATTTTATCGTCGTTTCATATTTTCTTCTCTTTTTTCGGATTTTTGGAATTCAAATATAATTTTACGAAAGCGTTTTTAGGCGTTCGTTTCACACGTTGTTGGTGTTTTCGCGAGTCGTTAATTTCGTTATACAAGCGCGTTAATAAAGAACAGCGGACTGCTCCACCGATTTTATTAATAGCGAGTGAGAGATTAGTTTTTAGACAAACAAAAGATACTAGAAAATAATAATAAAATCGACGCCGTCACACGAAATCTAGAAACTACTCAGCTTATCGTTTAACCACGAATGTCGTAATGAAAATCGAAATGTAGTTTTGGTTGATATCAAAATACGAAAATGAAAAAAAATCGTTTAAAATCAAATTTACCGGGTGTAATAGCGAAATCATAAATCGATAAATTTTCTTTGAAAAAAGAAAAATACGAAATCGTTTCTACAATTAATATTGTTGTATTAGGTTGTAAACGAAAAACGGTAGATTTATTTTAGGAACATTTCTATGAAACGTGTTTAAATAGTAAATTGTAAATTTACTTTAGATAATTTTAATGTCGGTATACTTCCGTTGAAAAAGTTATCGAGCCAAATATAAATTCCGTTCACTATATAATAGTCGACATTTCGTGTATATTTTCGCCCATCCGAGTTTAGTGTTACGAATTTTCGATTAATTTTTATAACTTCGTTTTTACCTAAAATATTGCGTTTCGACGTATTTAACGCCGATGTCAGTGGGTTATCCGTCCGCTCGTTCGCGTTTTCGTATTAATAATTGTTCGAACAAATTAATTCGTAAAGAATTCGAGAAAACAATAATTCGCCGCGTACGAACGTCCCGTTGTCAATCAGTGCGGTTTGCGACGTTCCCATCGTTCGGTTTTGTATCCCTAAGAACTGTACAGGCGTACACGATACATCAACTAATCGACAAGGACGCGTGTACTTCTATAAACGGAATACGCTCAAGATACCCAGGAAAGGATCAAAAAAAGAAAAACCCGTACGCTTATTTGCCAGTCGTATTGCTTACGAAGTTGACCGTAGCCGGTATCGAAATAATCCATTTCAGGCATTTATTACGTATACGCAATTACCGTTTCCGTGTACTTTTAAATTAATTATCTCGAGTATTTGGATACAGTTTTTCGCGTTATTTTTTTGGGGTTTTTTTTATGTTATTCGCTCGACTACTACACGCCTAAGGGGAAATCCGGTAGTGTTTGCGGACCGGTAAAAGACGTTAAAAGGAAATATTCGTTCGCAACAGCGTCGAATTACTTTTCGAACTTCTAAAAACCGTCGGAGGAGAGACGGGCGAGAGGAAACGTCGTTATATTGTCCGGAACAAAGACGTTGTTTACTTCGAATCGACCGCCGGATGACGTATACGGGAAAATAAATTTCGATAATACCGCGTTTTAATCGAGTACGGAAAAAAAACAAAACGGTTTATTCACCCTTCGACCGACGTCGTTAAACCAGGACTCCACGTCGCCGCGATTTACGGTTTATTCCGCAAGAGCTTTACGTGTATAATTACCAATACTTACGTGGCGATATACACACACACACACACATACACACATAGAGGCGTATCGCGCTTGACCGGCACCGCGCAGTGCCTACACCGTCGATATTGAAGCGATTTCGACCGACTGCTGCGAATCTCGCGTCACGTTAATACGATATTTCCGGGCCGGTGCGTCTCTACGCTTTACACGCGATCACGGCGAACATTTCCCGTCGATGCGAAATGGCCCGTCGACGACGCTGTATCTGTTTAGAAACGGAGAAAAAGAAAAACGAAAATTCTCTGTATTGGTACACACACACACACACAAACACACACACACATGCGCTCGTGCGCGTACATATATATGTACGTACAGGCGATCGGCCAACGGCGTTTTCCCAACGGCACCACATGGGGCGTACCGTTGTGTTAGATTATTTCATTCGTCTTTTTCGTATTGTTTTCGTCTTTTTTTAACTCTTCGGTCAACGGACACGGACGATGACGACGACGACGACGAATAATAATAATAATAAAAAAAAAAAACCAGAAAACGAATATTGACTGCGTGCGTGGTGTATTCGCCAGAGACGTCTTCTCCTCTGACGGAGTTCGACGCTCGGATCGGACAATCGCCCGCGTGTATATATATATATATATATATATATATATATATTATACATATGCCCAGGCGTATTGGACGTTTACATATTTACGTGTGTACACACGCGATTCACTGCCGCGCCAATACGGCATAATAGAATAACACGGGCGATGATCATACGACTGGGAAAACACGATTGTTTTTCGTATAATGTAGAGCGAAATAATAACGACCGCCGAGTCTGCTTTCCCTCTCCGCGGACGTACCCGGTCGACGTAGGTTTGTTTTATTTTCGATGCGTCGTAAGCCTAACGCGCCGTAGAGGATCTCGCTACATCCGTGACCGTTTCGACGTCTCGAAATTCCGACGGAAAAAATGAAATACGCGACCGAACACCGAGGAGATTTGTACGGACGGGATTTCGTTCGGTTCCACCGGCTCGGTCGCAATATGACGCCGTGGTCTTTTCCGCTTTCTTCGAATTGTGTACGTCTCATGATCGTCGACCAGTTATCTAGATGATTACGAACGGTGCGTTTTTTAGTGGTTTCGAGCGATGCGAACTCGTTCCGCTTTCCGACGGGACGTCACCCTCCCGTCGTGTACCTATATTGGCACGGACGTCGTTTCGAATAGCGGAAAATCGGATTTATTTTTTAGTTTCAACGACGAAGAACCGACGGCAAATAATCCGTTTCGAAAAATCCGAGTAAATTTACTTTAACGTTATTTTTATTTAAGCGTCTACTGTAAAGCCACTAAAGCTCAAACAATTATCGAATAAAACTACTTTTACGGTCGATCGCCGAGGACGCGTTGGTTTTAAGACGATTGGTTTATTCGATAGTTCATACGCGTAGAAATTTATTTCTGGTTAAAGGGTCTATACGTTATTATTCTGACACGTTTTTCGCTATTACCCGTGATTTCTCGACAAAATATTCCCCCCACCCACCAATCCGTATAACATCGTCGACGTACGGTGTAATTTCCGTACATTGTCGGAAACGTAGTTACGAGCTTTGGTTCGACGATATTTGTCGCGTTCGTTAATAACGACGAGTCACTGGCGTGGGCACGTTATTTTTCTCCAATACGTCTTATTTATCGTGGTCGCTCCCGAATTTCGAATAACGAAATAACGCCAAAACGCCCGTCGAGTAAAAAAAAAAAAAACCGAACCACCCGACCGATATTGATTTAATATGGTTTAGCCGGTTTTCCGCGGCAGTCTCGTTCGAAAACCGACGGAACGACGAAACCGCGACCGAGACGCTGCGGGTACACGACGAAATAACGTTCGCGAAATTTCAATATATTACGTCGCACAATATAGGTTACCGCGTAGGGCGTAACAATACGTACGTGTTACGCTTCCGTTCTTAGCGCGACGCGTGTACGGCGGGTGACCGGGTTGGACGGGTGGTTGCGCCGATGTAATAATATAGGCGTTCGCGCGACCTTTTCGTCGGAGAAATACGAACGAATGAATAAATAAACGCGAGCTCGTCGTTGCGCCAACGAGTTAATGTCGGAAATGAAACGCGCGCGCGCGCGTGTGAATATTAACGTCCGTTTTCCGACCGGACGCGGGGTTCCTATTTCTTGAGGGGACGTCTCGGTGTCTGTCGTCTAACCGGACAACGTATGCGTGGGCAAACCACCGACAAGATCGCGGCGTTCGGATTCCGTTTATAGGGTTTTTAAAACGGCCGCGACGAAATTCGCGAACTACGGTAGTCTCGACTTTTCCGCCCAATAAAACTTTCCTTAGATAATTAGGTGCGTCTCTTCAGTTCGCGGAAAGTCCGAGCGTCATTTTCGGCACATCGTACGCTAGAATTATATTTACGCAATAAACTAATTTCGCGAAATCGATCACAATTATTATCGTCATTCGTCAACTACACTGACGGCCTAAACGCGTTTTGATTACGTCGTTCGAACTTATTTATCGTTTATTAATATCTTCCCGAGCCCTTCAACCGACCGACAACGAATCGAAAACGGATATATTGTTAAACTTTCGGACGATTTTCCTTATTGATTTGCGGTTATCGTGTTGACTATACGCGGTGACACGATATGCACCGAATATATATAGTAGAAAAGGTCTAAACGACCCGAAAATTCCATTTGCGAAATATCTGTACTTGATGCGTTCGTCTACGAAACGGGACCGTCGACTTTTACGTTCGCGGTTTTTAAACAGTTAACGGTAATTATTCGTCCATCGCGACGAATAGGCCTCGAAATTGTGCAAAAACGTCGTGGGGCAGATCTTGCTGCGATTAAACGTAGAGTCATACGATTTATTCTCGACGTAATTATCTGACGAAAAATCACGATTTAGGTTTTTTTTTTTTTTTTGTACTCGAATATAGCCGTTAAATTTAAAACGAAAAAAAATCGATATCGTTGGAAAAACACGTTCAACAGCGTATTCGCGAATATCGAAATTAACGCGACCACTTTTTCGAATTGTACGGGTACGCGCATCATTAGTGGAAAAAAAAAAACTATAATCTCAAAATTATTTTCCCGTTCGGATCTTATTTCGTAAAATCACGGCGCTATTCGAAATACCGTGTACACGTTTTATTTATTAAACCGGAACGGCCGCAACGTACTACATAATATACGTACGGGAAAGTAAGTTATAAATATCGTTTATTGCGGTCGGGCATCGGCAAATGATTATGTAGACGTAATAATTTCGGGAATTTGAATGTCTCGGACGCGTAAAAACTTAACGGGGCCACGGCGGTGGCCTATTCGCGGACGGGGAAAAGGCCGTTAAATAGCTTTTTCGAAAACCACTTAAGAAATTGGCACGGGAGCGCGTGTAAACGTCAATTTTATGCGCACCGCGGGGGTTAACGCGTATCATCGTCAGACGCATTAAACGCTCAAAGTACCGCATTCGTATTCATACAGCCGACGTTTAGACCGTCGTATACGGTCCGGTGTACCGCGAATAAACTTACAGCGTACGACGTGTATCTCCGTGGCTTCGATATTATCCAATTAACGTATTTGCCTTTTCCAGTCCGCGCGCCGAAAACCGTCGAACTCGTCGGGCTAACACGGGGAATCGTATACGCTTGTTAGTACATTTTCCGTGCGGAAACGACAACGCCGTTACGGACGTGTCGCGTCCAAAAACAAACAAAATAAAAACCCGACGAATACACTCGCGAAACGTGGTAAATAGTTTACCATAATATTTCGCTATATTCCGTCGAGATTGATTTATCGGGCAGTCGGCGGCTGGGAGGAGCTTGCGCGACGTATCGTCGAATGTGACAAACGACCGGCGTCCCGTTCTATCGTATAATAATATAATTTGTATGGACGATTTGTATCGCGGTCGTTTAGACGTTCTTTTTCGTGAACGGAAATGCGTACCGTCGCGCGCGTTCGTTACAATTTACAACGCGAGGGCGGACCGAAGAGCGACGGGAATTCCGTTTTGGTAAATAAGCGATAAACGTCCCGCCAATCCTCGTCAGAGCGTTCCCCGCGTCCGTCCCAACACGGTGTCCGCAAATTCAAAATTTCCCTTGTGTTCGTTCGTCTTCGTCTCGCGACCACGCCGGAAATATGGTTTTGTATATCGGTACACGATGCCGGTGCATCGGCCGCTCAACGAGTAGGGCAGAGACGAGAAATTGGTCAATTCGCGTTAGCCAGCGCAACGCGAGCGCGCAGTATCGCTCTACCGAGTACCCGTCTCGGGACGAAAAACGTTAACCAATTTCCCCGGTGCTCCCGTCTCGTAATTCCGCTGGTAACGGTCCGTCGCGATCGAGTTCGCTCGATCCGTTCGTCCGGTCGGCTCGTCGAAGTCTGAAAAACGTCCGGGTAAACGTCCGCCGCTGATTTTCGAAACGAAAAAACCGCTGACCACGTCGTCAGCCGTGTTACTCGACCATACCTACACAGACGGGCTTCTCGGTGAATGGGAACCGAACGTAACAAATCTTTACGGTCGCGACAATTGCGACCGATTACGTCGCGTACGCTAATCGGAAAACGTCCGTCCCTTTCCGTTCACGACGGAATAACGCGCGCAACGGGGGCGCCGTTTATGAATATTGTACGGCCAGGTACCCGAATGAAACGGCTACGAAATCCCGTATGGCCGATAAATAGACTAGTACGTGAACGAGTACTACGGTTAAAAATTCAGAGGAACGTTCCGTCCACATTTTACCAGTTATATACTTAAGGTATTACGGCCCGTCATGAATAGTCGGCGCGATACGAACGAAGTGCCTTTTATTTTTTCCTACTAAACGTACGCCGCTCGCTATTTATTTATATTTACCCGTTTTATTCATATTTGTATATACACATAAATTCCGTATTATACGCGAACGGAAATAATCGAATAGACGATGTCCCGTCGTCATTCGGTGCCGGTGGAAATTCGGCGTACGCCTAACCGGATTAATAACCGGCCGATTTTCTCGTTTTTACGAAAAGTACGTTAAAAACGGAATAGTCGAGGGAGTTTCGTTTATTTTAGAGTTTATTTACGGTTTAAGTACGTACACCGATAAAGATCGTTATTCGATCGGAACGAAAAATGTTGAATCGACGAGTAGCCGGACACGTGCGTACGCTTCGTCGGTTCCCTACGTAATAAATCTCGACCGTGTCTCGCGTTGAACGTAACGTGGCCTGAAATTCGGTGAATCAAACGCGCGATAAAGTGGCGCGTTAACGAAGTTCGTAACTTTTCGGAGTTTTTCCCGATATTAATCGAAAGCCCGAATCGCGGACGAGTATTTCAGTTCTTGTCGAAAAGTTCGAGCCAGCCAACCGCCTCGTCGCCGGAGCCGGTAACGTCTTAATCCGGGTGATCAAAAGTGCAACGGTCCGCGTGGAAATAATTCGATTATCGGCCACCACGGACGCCGATAAATATAAGTGTACCGCGCGGGACACACGGACGATATTCCGTGCGAAATTTTCGGCCGCGCGGCGTGGTACCGTTACGATAAACGTAATAATCGGTTCGATTTCGTGCCGTTCGCGTAATCCGCTCCACGAAACCCGACGACGCGCGGAACACACCGACGAATATCGTGGGCGTCGTGTTCTTCCGATGTACCGTCCGCATAATAACCTCTCCCGAAACGAATTTCACCTCCCCTGGCCCACATCCTTGAACCGATAACCGAAAAGTGACGTCGGAACGCGATTTGTCTTACGTAGCCTTCGCCCCAGGGGTGCCGAATAAAACGCCGGCCGAATCCGGGGCAACTAAGTGGACGGACAACGGTTGTAACGACGCGAAATACGAAATTAGCCGTATTACGAAAGGTTAGGTCACGGCACCTTCGTACAGTACGAAACCGAAGGCCGAACACGACGCGCGCGCTGGCTACGCGAAAGCGACGGGAATATATCGTTCTTGGCGTTTTCGTCTCGGATTCTGTTCGTTACGGCGTAATACACGCGGCAGTGCTGAGCCGGCGCGGGCGGTAGTAATTAAGCTTGCGGTTCGACGGCGCGGTGCTGTGTTTGGGTTCCGTGCGCAAACGTTTGCTTTTATCGTTCGCCGGTTAATTTCGCGATTAATACCGGCAATATTAAACGCGATTAAATTTAACCGAATCAAGGAGACGTCCCCGTGCAAACGAATATCGGCTTTCGACGTTGTCTAATCGCCCGGGGTTCGCTCGCCCGACCGCGGATCGGTTTCGGGTATTATTTACCTATGGCGTTCGGTCCGTCTCGCTTTTTTCGTTTCGTTATTGGACACCGCCGTATATTACACGGGACGCGAATTTCAATACGCGCGAAACGTTAGTGTTTTCGTTACCATTGACGTTCGAGTCGTTCCAATCGACGTTTGTAGGTTCGCGATAAACTAATCGTTCGGCGTTTAACGCCATATAACGTATTGGCGTTCGATTAGTACATTTCGAAACATTCGTATTTCCGTCGGCGACTCCTCCGGTAACGGAAGTAATTTTTTTCGTTTCGCTAACTGCATTCGGGGTTTTGATTGATACGTGCGCGCCGCAGTCGTGGCAACGAGGTCGCTCGATCCGTCGCTTGTTAAGGGATGATTGAGTGAGATACGAATGTCGGATTTTTAGTAAAAATTCTTCGGTTTTTTTTTCGGCCGTTTTCCGAATAGTGAACTTGTCCAAGTTCACGTTTGTGACCCAATTTTTCGCGCCATATCCCATCGGTTGCACAACTCGATTACTTTCTTCCAGTAATTTCTCGCGCCGTTTTTGTTAACCGAGGAAACGAAGCGGCTCGTCAGGCGCCATTGTCGACTTTTGCGTACGTTTCCGCCACGCGGTAAATCGAACAAAATCCGAACGATCGAACTTCGCGTCGTCACCAAAATACACGTACAGATAGTCGACGTATAGGTACCGCAGCGTACGAGGATTCGTGTTGAATTATTAAAACCCGACGCCCGTTGTATTATCGTCATCGCGGCCGACGTTCCGAGAACGCGATTTACGCGCTAGCGGGACGACAACAAGTCGATTATAATTTCGGTGTCGGAGATTCGTACGATATACCGACGAAAAAAAGGCGAAGACTCCGGTCGGGGTTTCTTCCCTAGTCTCGATCTCCGGCGTGGCAATCTAACACGGTCGCGTCGATTGGACGCAAATTTTCGCCCTAGATTATTCGCCGTTGGTCCGATAATAAATACTCGACAATATTTTCGTAGGTATACGCGACAGACGTTAAAACAGAAACACACTTAATAATATTTTCTGGAGCGTGTTTACACACACCCGCAATTCTTTTGATAGTTAAGAAAAGAGTTTTCGTATACCTTTGAAACGTACTTACGACTATTTTTTTTGTCGAACACAAAATGGGATACGATATCAAAAGAACTCATTCCGGACGTAATTCCGAACCGTAAATAAAAACACGTTTAATGTGGTCACCGGAAACGTATGAAATAAACGATACGATAAAACTAAAACTTTGATGTAGAGAATTGTAGCGAAAACAAAAAAGAAAACATCGCCGTCACGTCAAACGTCGTCGTCGTATATATAATATATATATATATATATTCCCGGCTTCGTAAAAACTACGAAATGACGAAAATTGCTCGGAGCGTTAAATCAAAACGTAAAAAAATGATTTCGTTATAAATTCCGTTTTTTACTATCGCGGTAGTGTCGGTGTCGTCCATTTTGGAAATTCCGTTTTTCTTTCGGTCTGTAAATATTATATATTAATATTAGGGCGATTCGGATTTTCGCGTATTTACGTACGTATTGTTTTCGAATATTTCCGACAGTACACTTTCGAATATACAATGGACGCATTTTAAGTACCCCTTATCCCAGTACAACAATACATTTTTATTTTATCGTTTTCGAAGTTTTAAGGGTACGTTCGAACGTTTTTAGAGTATTTTTTTCGACATTTTTTATTCGTTCCCGAGAACGCCAACAACAATTTCTATAAACATATTTTCGACTTTATACAATAATATCGCGTAATCTGCTTTTAGAGTAAATCGAGTGTCGAATTTATCGCAATGATCGTCATGTCATTCAATCGCCATGAAATTTTGTCAATATTTTCGCTTACCGCGCGATACTTCTCTCCACACATATTATACAAAAGTGCCGGGTGACGTTTTTATTTTATCGATTTTTTTTGGCGCGCTTACGCGCTATATATATATATATATATATATATACGTTCTTTCGTTGTTTGGGGAATTTCACGATTTGTTTTTTGGACGATTAAAACTCTACTAGTTATCGATACGGGTCCGGTGTTCGTAATTTGATTACCAACAATTAACGGTCTGACGCGTTTGTCTGCCGAAAATCGCGCGTACATTTATGTCAAATACGACAAACGCGTGGCGTAATATGGCGAATTTTAATAACTCGTTGGCGGACGACACCACGTTTTGAATAACCAACACGTTTTACATAATCCTGGGAAAAGTTACACACATTCCCGCGTTGTTGGACGAACAACGGGCGACCGCGGCGCTGTTGATTACGAACGGCTATTGACGAAACGAGTTTCGTTCGTTGTTCGTATACAAATTGGAATTCGTCGTAATACAATTATTATAATACGCGGTCAAACAGATACGGTGTATTTATTTCCAATCGTCATTTATTTTGTCAACCGAAATGACTTCTATACGTACGAACGCCGGTAAATTACAAAGATATGGTGACGTGTACGATCATTACACTTTTCTTTCAAAAAAAAAAAAAAAACTATATGTACAACCAAATGTTTAAAATAAATCAAAATGGGTTTTTTTTAAAAGAGAAACCGGACCAGCTTATATAATCGGAGCGGATAAATGGCGCGTGGTCCGATAGTCGTGCACGGTACGGTGCAGCGGCCCGGCCGAGTACGGTCGTGGTAAATAAATTGGCGGGCCGTGAGCAGAGAGGGTGAACAGTTTTTCGACGCGAGGTCGTCACCGGGAAAGCGCGCGACGTCGACGGTATCGGATTGTCCGATTCGTGACGCGTTTCGACAAACACGACGCAGGAAAAGGAGCGGACGTTGTCCGTGAATCGTTCGCCGAATTTGCCGGGCTATTATTACGCAGACCGCGAGTCGGTTCGTAAACGAATTTGCCGACGACGTTCGGCGAAGCGTCCGTATCGTAAGCCGTCGGCGGAAAAACGATTTTCGACCCACGCGCGTACGTGAACGTACAAGAACCGCGACCGTGGTATCGAACGTTGGGTTTCGCAAGAGCGCCGGATGCCCGGCCATATATTCGTTAACGCAGACGCCGACGAATACATCGGAACGGAAAATTCGCCAGTTCGTTCGGAAACAATGTATTATTCAGAGTCGCGATCCGCGCACGTTTCCACGTAAACACCGAGAACACGGGCGTGTAATATATTCATGACGATATATCGACACACACACATATATATACATATATACCAATACGACGAACGTGTACGCGAATGAAAAAACCGCGACGACCACGGTGGCGGACGTGCCCGAACGTCGAAATACGCGACATCGGTGGCCGTGTAATACGAATGTATTATAATGTAATACATGTGTTTCTTGTAATAGGTAAATACCGTCCGGAACATTTCGGAACGGTTATAGAATTGAGCGTGGAAGGAAGAAGGAGGACCGAAGAAGAAGTGGTTGAACGTGACTGAGTAGGATACGAGGAGTGTGTGTGTGGGTGACGTGGAGGTTGAGGACCAAGATGGCCGACCTCAAATAGCTGGGAAAATAAGACGAGGAAGAAGAGGTAAATACCGTCCGGACGTCGGGAGTGAATAACGTAATTGAACTATTGTAATAATTACGTAATTATTTATACTATTGTTATAATAAAAAAAGGTCGGGTAACGGAATCGCCGGAAAACAATTATTTGTGTTGACGGAGGCCAATGTTGGTCGCGTTAAACGATTTGTGATAACCGTTTCGATCGTCCGGGCACGCGAACTTCGCTCGTACCGTGCTCGTATTATTTACGACGGATAAATCGCGCGGCGCAGAGTGGTCCGATAACAAATTGTCGATCGAGGAACTCTTTGAAATCTCTATGTAATCACGCCGATACGTTTACGCGCTACACATTACACGGGTCGGTTTTAGAATATTCGGTCGTACGTTTCTCCGCCGACGATTGACGACTTTCTTCAGCCCCAAGCAATAACGCGCTAGCGAAACGTTCCGATGGTCGTCTATTCGAACACGCCGATGTGTTCGAACCGTCCCGGCGACACGTATTATTCCGCGCGCAAATTGACCGATAACGTCGGTTTCATTACGATTCGCGGTGGACGACAATTATTAAAATACAAATACGCCGTCCAGTGTTTTCACAATTCTATGGCGTTCGACTGTTGTCAAAACCGCGATTGACTTTAACTTTGACCGAAAACGAGTTTTTTACTTCTCGCCCGAAACTCGAAATTTCGTTGTCGATTCTCGTCGACAGTCGATCAAATTACTATTTACAACCGCTTACCGGGTTTAACGAATTTTCGCAAATTTTACGAATTTAAAAAAAAAAGTTTAACCTTTTTTAACCGATTTTATTTGCCGCTCCTCATAGTCAAGCGTGTTGTCTACCCGCGCTCCCTTTACAAATATGTTTCAATACGGTCGGCTCGTGACCGCGGTAACACGAATTTAGTATTAAATAACCGCTAACCGTATACCTAAATTCCAGTACAAAGCTAAAAAAGCGTTTCTCTCCGCCGCGTTTTGAAGAAAAAAATACTCGATTTTCGATATTTAAAAAAAAACAGAGAAAACCTTAGACGCGACACACACACACATATACGTCCGTTTTTATTTTTTATTATTTAAATCGAAATTCGTTCGAATACGATCGGTCATCGGCGTGTCCCTTTGTATACGTGTACGGACCAAGGTACACTCTTGTCGGGCTTGTCAGCGTCTCGACCGACGATACTGGTGAGAAACCGTCGAGAAACTTTTAAAACTTTATTTCGTTCGACTACCACCCATACACGTATACGTAAGTATATATATACGCCGAGGGAGAAAAAAACTTTTACCCCCGTAAACGCGGCGCGAATCGAAATGAGCCTCGCGCGCGCCGTAATTACGCAGACTCCACCCGCGGCCCGCCGCTGGGCCACAGTCACGACGAACGTGCGTCCCGGCTGGGAAATGGAGGGATACGAACGGGCGGAATAGAAATTAACAGCGCCGGTGTTAAAGTCTCCTATTGAAATTTCTATCGCCGACGCCGCCGACTGCTGCTAATAACTACGGTACGTATAAAAAGAGGAAAGGAAAAAACTTTTCCCGACTCAAATATATTACACGTATATATATTATATTTACTTACGCGAATGTGCGTGCGCTTAAAGAAAGGCAGTGTTGAGAATATCTGTACGACACAATAGTACGATTAGGACGAATTTCGTTTACGCTTCGGTTCGATCGTCGCGGAAAATGTACGGAAAAAAATGTTCGTCCGATATTACGGCCTAGTCGTCGTCGTTGGGGCGTTATTTCGTTATTATCGTCGTCGAACGGAATGCGTTTCGGAACGGCGGCGGACCGTCCACGGCCGTAGAATATTACGCGCGCGGCGATTGATTTTCGTCCGATCGATAATCCGGGACGTGTAAACAATTTTCGTAGTTTCGTTTTTTGTCGTTTTATCATTTTCTTTTCGCGTCGCAATTTACGTCGAATTTTGATTTAGCCGGATGACCTTTTACCCGTCCGGTTGTAATTACGAATCGCCCGCGAACGTTCTCCCGTATCGATTTCGCATATCCGACGGAACGTTTACGTTCTAAATTGTACACGTCCCGAAACGGACCAGTGACGACTGCCGCGGATATTGAAAGCCCCATAGCCTCTCGAAGACGCTTCATTAAAAACCTATACGATTCGAGCGTAAATCTGTGTCGTGTGAACGGTAGCTTAGTCGACGTTACACGAGTGCTACCCTAATCGTTGAACTACGGTTGTCCGTGGTACCGTTTTAGAATAATTTATTACGAACGTAATACGGAAAAACGAAGAAAACCCGGTTCGTCCGTTGTAGTTCGACGACGAAGCGTGAAAAATAATGTATATAGGTTTTTATTTGTAAAGCTTACGAATATCTCGGCACGAACAATCGCTAACGGACGGTCGTCACGTAAGGAACGTTCTAAGTACACACGTGGTCGAGAAATCCTTTATGTTTCAAACGCGTAAATACCGCCGAATTCGCGTCACACTGGCCAGACGAAGCGCGCGTTCGCGATAAATTCGAAACCGGCTCGACGGCAAAAGCGTAAATTTGCTTAAGACGTGAGCGACGGACGTGGTCGGGGATCGGAATGTACAAGTGGTCCGTAAAATAATCGCCGAGAATTGCCGGCGGTCCTTGAACGACTCGTGGTTTTCACGCGTAATATCCAAAGTTCGATATAAATTTGGACAAACGATTACGAATTCTCGTAGGCCTCCCGATATTTCGCGCTACGTCGGAAACGTATTTTCATTTTCGGTTCAAGGAACGAGTTTGTACGACGAGAACGCAACGGTACCGTAGTAACCGCTAACCCGTTTCCCGGTTGAAGTAACCGAAAGACGAATTAATATAATACGGCGTCGAAGAATCGCTTTCGAAATTAAAATTGAACCGTCGGGCACATTGTGGTCCACGGTCGATATTTCGTCGTAGCCGGGCACGAGTAAAAACCCTTTTGAACACATTCCCGCGAATATAACCGTCGCTACGCGGTCCGCAGTCGGGCGATAACAAATTGATTCGCGGAAGTTACGCGCGCGCACAGACATAACGCACACACGCGCGCTAATGTTGATTTATTGCGCCGGCGTAGCGTACCTGCACTAATATCGAATAGCGCCGGTTTCGATCGTCTTAAACGATTTACTAATAAGTGAAAAAGAAATCGGATCGACAGGGGCGTGTACATGTATACTCGGGGAGGAGGGTGAAAATGAGAGGACCGTGTAGAGTTTAACCGGAAGATTCCCTATCGATAATTGTCGTTCGTAAAAACGTCGAAACGTTCGTAAGCATTTATTTCCGTTTAAAGCTACCACGAATGGTCGTCGGACGTTTATGCGAAAACCGGTCGATTCGTTCGCGCCGCAGGGGTTCGCCGAATGTTGTTTTTTTCTTCGAGTCGGGCACGTTTACACACAAATACCTAAGGTGTCGCGCGCGAGAAATAGGCGACGGTGACTCGTTTTACCGGACCGTTTCCAAAACGTGCGCACGTAACCGACGTGTTCACTCTGTATTATTTATATATATGTATATGGTAGAAATGTACGCGTATACGTTATACAATCGTTATTTTTTTTCATTTTTCCTCTCCCGTTGCCGTTATAAACGCTACGCGACGATAATATAATAAAAAATATTTTTACCGATCGTCCGTCGACTTGCGTACGACCGTTATTATTACTATACGTGTACGTGTAATACGCCAGTATTACCATATGAAGACGCTTGTCGCGTTATTGGTGTGTATTGTGACATCGTAATACGTTTGCCCGTCCAACACCGCCAACCAACGTTCTTTCGACGCGTAAATAATAATAGACGCGTCGAGAGGACGGCGGGCGGGACCGTTTAAAAAATGCGCCCGACGTAGCGGAGAATGTTCTCGTACCGTTCCGCTCGGATTTTAACGCCCGGCGGCGGAATCGTCGAACGAAAACTATTTTCGACGCGACCGATATTTTCGCTCGTCTTTTATGCAAACACGCGCCTCTCACACACGCGTCTGTTCCGCCCGTTCGGATTATGCCGCGTGCCGCGATTATAACAAATATTACGTTACGGACACGATAACCCAAGGGCGGTTTCCGTTTACGGTACGACCGGCGAAAATGTCGAATATACCGTTCGCTAGAAACGTCCGTATCCGTCCAGTCTACCCACACGCACTCCACTCGCGACTTCTCCTCGGTATTCTCGAACGTTAAACGGACGCCCGTTGTCTAGTGATAAATTAAAACCACGCGGTTTGGTGCCCGACGACCTAACGCGAAACGCCCGACAATAGTGAATACGTAAATATGCCGTCTTAGGTACGACCGACGGGTGTTCGGTAAACGGTAACGTTTTTCGAGGGTTTACCGCGGCGCGCGCCAAAAAAGGCGAATTCTTTTCCCGCGTGGGGACGTGATCGATTTTTCAAACGTCGTCTCGCAGTCAGTATTAATTGTCGCGCCGGTTTTGTTTTTTTTAACGCGTAAAGCGTTTGAAAAACAAGGGACGAAGAAACGTTATCAATTACGTTCGAAACGTAACGATTTCGAGTGAATCGCGCTCGAATTCGCGTCTCGAAGTAAGCGAACGCGAAACGAACACGTACCGACGTTATAATTTCTGTAGGGAAATTTCTCGTATTGCGGTCGTGTTGTGCCGATTTGATCGGGACGTGACGGGAATTTGTTTTCGGGACGGGTGCGTTTTGAATGGAATTCTCCCGAGCGACAACGACAATACGCTAAGACAAAAGTGAGCGGAGGGAGCACGAGATATAATCGGCGGACGGGCGAACCGACAGTGTACAATCGTCGCTCGGTACGTTCGTAGATAAAAATACTCGAAGGACCGGAGGACGTCGGTAAAATTTTAATAATTTACCGCCCGATAGAGTTCCGATTAATTTTTTTAAGCGAGAGGGCGTCACGCGACTATTATCGGTCGAACGAATGGCCGTAAACACGGCGTTCGCGCGATACGTCTATACGCGTGTATTTGTTACACGTCCGATAAAACGTCAATAGTTCCGCCGATACGGTTTAGCCGAACAAATCCGTAAATTGGACAGGGCGGGTACGCACATTCCGGCGTGGAAAATCGAGCGAAAAAGTCGACGGGGGGGGCGGAAAAAATCCGGCGGCACCGGTAAATTTTAAAATCCCCGGCCCTCCGACGCGGTAATAATAACTAGGGCGGAGCGTTACTTACGTAACGTTTCAAAAAGCGCCGGCAAATTGTTCGGCGGTTGAAAACGTTATCGGGAAATGGTATCGCGGCGATTTCGCGGTTACGTACTCGTGCGCATTATCGTCCCGGTGTTGTAACGTACACGATTGTTTGGAAACGTGTTCACGAATTTCCGATTTCGCGAACGGCGTCGTGACGTTCGGTCGCTAGTTTACCGGGCAGTACGGTAATCGTCGATGGATTATATTATCGCGTCCAACGGGCGGCGGACGAACGGAGAAACGAACGAAGAAACGACCAGCGAAAAACGAAAAAGAAAATACTATTACTACACACACGCACACTGTACGTACGCACGTCGCCGCCAGCGGCTTTCCGCCGTCCCGCGACGAAAATAATATTTATATTTATGGCACGAATTTTTCACCTTTCACCTGAACAAAAGTCGACTCGGTTCGTGCCTCCGGAATCTTTACGTACATTTGCATAGCAGATGTCAACTCAGATCTTTTAAAACACTAAACACGTCCCGCGGACGTCTCCGGTAATTCTATTAGCCTCGGAGACGGCGGAACCGAATAATAAAAGGAAGAAGAAACGGCTCCCCGAATAGATTAGATTTTCGCGTTCGGGTTTTCGCGTTTTTCGAATCAATTACACGAAAATTCGAATTGCTGACGCTCGTTAAAAAACACGCCGTACCGTCTGTCGACGAATATACCGTTCGTTCCTACGGCGTGTCGGACGCCTTGGACGTCGGGCCGTAGGGCGCCGAAAAACGAAGAACCGAACGGCCACCGTCGATCAACGGCCGTCGGTTCGACCGTCATTCCCAGTATTCGTTGCATAAAAAGTCGTGTTTTTTTTTAGGGAATTTAGGACGTAATACTAGGATGTCGACGTTTACGCCGCCGTTTCGTACTTTGTCTAAAACCATGGCGTTTTAATAACGTGTATTGCGAAATACGTTAGTAAACCTAGTGTCCTTTGGTACAAAAAAATCCAATTAATTTCGCTAAGTATATAAATAAACGTATACACGCGCGCGCGTATTTATAACGAACGGAACGTGCGGGCGTCGTGTCGTATTTTAAGTTTTCGCGGATTATACATTTTTTTTTTTTTACGTTCCGCGGAAGTAAACGTTATTACCGGAGCGTGTAACGTTATTTCCGTTTAACTACCGGCGTACACTACGCGCTTGGTTCGCGTCGCTCGAGAAATTCGAACGAATAAACGTCGCGAACGTAACGACGATATCATTTCGCCGTACCACGTCGAATTTTACTCTGCTTTGCTTTGACGGGATGGCAATGCCGTTCACTATCCTATCGCCTCTGCTAGTGGATGGATGCGTAGTTGAGTGTTTTTAATTCATAATACGAATTCGTACAGGCCAATTCGTCACAATCTATTTTCGTTTTACGGTAGTTCTCTTTTCTTTATATTTTCAAACTTAAGAAATCGACGCGATCGATAAGGTGTAAATGATTCGGTATTTATAAAAATATTCCTAAACAATTCTGGAACTCACCATCCCGAACAAATCTATGTAATAACACGTTAAAACGAATACCCTCCTTCACCTTCTTTCTAATTGTATCCCATATCCCTCTTTCTAGCCATTTCCTTTGTATTATTACACGTCCGCTTGTTGTTGTTCAAAATTGGCGACAAGCCTTTTATATCGCTATTGATTCGATAGCGTCATTCGTATCCGGTTAATGCCGTCTAGGTTAATTACTACCGGGAGAAAACTCGGTAATCTAGACGAACGAAAATATCGATAATCGTATTAGACGTAAACGTTCGTTAGTTTCGCGTACGTTTTCGGGACTTTCCGATATTTTTTTAGACTATTTTCGACGACGTTCCGTTATTTCAAATCGGTAATATTGTGTCGATTATCGGTAACACGTTTGAAACATTAAATATGTACGGTCGTCTTTGATGTTCGCTCGAAACGCGAAAGCCCGTCCGCCCTATAACTCTCAGCCACTACAACTCGAACAGATTCGCGGGAAATGGCGCGCGTGTATAACGATCCAGTCCCCGGGAACTTATTATCGACTTTCGGAAACGAGAAAACTAGAAAGTTTTATTTCGACCGCCGTGGGTTACGTTCATGTATACGTAACGGTCGCTTTCAACTAACCGTCTACGAGATCAACCAAGTGGATTGACCAGTGACGTACTTAGACATGAATTTCGGGAGGGATGTTAATTTTTAAATAAATAAATCGCACGAAACGAGACACGTTATAAACTTCAATGGTTAATTCATTTTTAACGAACGCGTTAAATTATAACGTGTATTAAAGTTTAAAAATATGTTAGTTTTTCGTTATTATTGACTAAAAATATACGTCTCGTAAGAAATTAATTTTTCTTAAAGATTTTTTTTTGTTGGGGGGGGGTGTTTATCCCGTTAGTACGGCACCGGGACTGACCAACGCGCGCGTTTCTGAAAGTATCGACTACCGTTCGAAGATTCAATTTCGTACTACGAACCATTGGCGTGCCGTCGCGCGACGTTGTATATAAACAACGTGTTGTTGCTATTCGATCGACAGTGCGCGCCCGAAATTGATTGTCCGCGAAATGTCCACGGGCTTAACGTTACCGCCATACTTAAATATCGCTCGGGTCTTCAGTGGAAATTCAAAAATCGAACGCGCGGTGTTTTGTTATTAAACCAGCCGGTAAAGTCGTTTCGTTGATCATAAGCACAACGCCTTCAAAATTGTTTAACGACAAACGTCCAGTCTTCACACGTATACGACGGTCCGCCGTCAAGTTTGGTAATTAAGTTTTTTTAAATCTTCTAAATTATCCGAACACGAGTGCGGAAATAAACGCATTCAAATACGTTTTTCGTATTTTTTTTTTATCGCGCCGTACTTTTCGTGATCGGAAAAAAATAAACATTTTTTCGATTATAATTTCAATTAGAGATTGAAAATTAAAAATAAATAATGGACAGTTTTGGTTTTAAAATACGTTACCTTTTTTAGTTACATATATATATATATATATATATACACGTTTCTTAAATGAAATCATTACCACTCGATATTTCAAAGTCAAAAATCTAACGGCGCTTTTATAATAATAACCGAGTATCGTAAATATATTTCGGACGGATTCGTATAAAACGCCGCCGCGAACGTTTTTTAATACTTTGCGAGAACGTTCGTCGCGCCGGTCTGTTCTCGTTATTAAACGACGAGACGGGGCGCGGGGTCGACGTACGTTTATTTTTTAAACACGCGCGCGTACCCGCAAACTAATTTAGTTTATCATTGTACGATAATAATATACTATTACGTAAAGTTATTAATTTCGGGGGGTACTAATGTTTCCGTACCGAGTTTGGCACGAAACGGCGTTTATGGTTTTTTGGCAGAAGGGCGAGCGAAACGAAGAAAAAAAGTTAACGTATTCAGTCGTCCCCTCCCCCCTCCCCGTGTGTGTGTGTATTACAAAATGAGCGTACTCTCCCGCCCATTAATCGAGTTTTCATCCGATAATCCGCTGACGAGTGTTTTTATTTCGTATTTTTTACATTACCCGGAATCGTTTTTCCCCTTTTTACGCGCTTCTTTTTCCTCTATTATGATTATGATTATTATTATTACGACGGCCCTCTCCACACTCCGGTCGTCATACCGCCGTCCTTTAGCGGGACGTGTTTACATACGTGACGTCGCCGTCTCTTTTTTCGAATACCGTTTGAACGGCGTCGCCGCGAATTAATTAAGCGCGAAAGTTAAACGGAGCATCGCGCCGCCGCCGCCGCCGCCACCACCGCGAAATGTCGACAACGCGGTTTAATGAATGTCCTCCGCGCTTTCTTCTCCGCCCCTCTTACCCACCCGTCGTCGTCGTCGTCATTTGCCGCCCCCTACCGTTAATGAATCATCAACCCGCACTCGAACGATACACTACCCCGGCGGTCCCACAAGTACGGGCCGTCGACGCCGCCGCCGCCGTCAGACGACCGCGTCGTAATAATAATACATAATACGCGAAGTCTGTTTTGTTCGGGAAACGCGACAGTGTGCCCGATATGTGCGCGTAAGCACATACTCGTTATAAAAGACGGCGTATCGAATATCGCGGACGCGCGTGTACGCTTCGGGCGATAATATTATACGCTAATCGAGTGCGGCGACGAGAGCACTTGTTCCACGCGAAACTCGCCCCCCTATCGTTCACCCGAATTTCCGCCGCGGCCACGAAATTCCCGCGACGTCGCTTCCGTCCGATGCGGACGTTCCGAAACGCGGCGACTTGAATGGTAACGCCGAATCAAGTACACAAATCGCTCGTCGGTCGTTCGTTACGCGTACGCGTGCGACCGGCGCTTTTCGAAAAACCGGTTAAACGCTTTTCCGAAACCACTGCCGTCGCGTATTATTCCGTAGCCTTTATTTCGTACTGTCGAAATTACGCGTACACGTCAATTATAGTTTCCTGACGAAACGGGTTCGAAAACGCGGCTTATTATTGCGATTCGCGAGTTCGATCGAAATCTTAACTTTCGAAAACTACCCGTCGACAATAAAAAAAAACCACCTGTCATTCACCCGATCGCATAAGTAACGCGGCGATCGTTTTATAAGCGAACAACCGTAACGTAAATGCCTAATTATTCGTCAGTCCACGTGTGTGGTGGTTATCGTTTCGACCATTTTAACTCCGATCTCTCCAATTAGCCGTATTCGAATTACGAATTTAGGTTCGCAAATTTCAATTGTCGGGGGAAACTTCGCGAACAACGGCGAGTCGCGGTCGTCTTCGAATAGCGTGACATGGTCGACTGGTTTCAATATGCGCGCTTGAAATTATTTCCAAAAACGATTCTGGCGAACGATTTCGAATTTGATTATTTAACGGCCGTTATTATTTCTTCGGCGATCGATTTCGATACACGAATTAGTTCCAACGAGCTTGTACGTTTGGGCGAACATTACCGCGGTCACGAAGTTCACATCTCTTGTACCGTCGCGAGTAACGAACATTTCGAAATCGAATTTATTTCTAACGATAATCGACCGTTCGGTATTCTCCTCGAGTAAGGTTTATATATCCGAACGATGTGTTTCGCCGAGGAAAGACGAGTGGATATTACGGTATTATTTCCCGATAAATTAATCGCGGATTTTGGAACAACGCGGTATAATTAAATTAGGAGTCGCGCCGGGTTATCGTTTATACGGCATTCTAAATACCGAACGCGAAGTTGTTGTTTCCTAATTGACGAAACGCGACGGAATTTGTCCAAACCGGTACGGCGAAAACGTCGGAAAGTGACGGCGCGATTTCGCGTATAATTTCCCCACGAAACGTGTCCGTCGCCGTTTCAATGTTTCCTAACACGGACGCGTT
>JAIPRN010001176.1:0-34625 GCA_025469175.1 Geopemphigus sp. TES_GeoC_2020
GTGTGTGTGTGTGTGTGTGTGTGTGTGTGTGTGTGTGTGTGTGTGTGTGTGTGTGTGTGTGTGTGTGTGTGTGTGTGTGTGTGTGTTTGGTGGTCACGAATCTCTTACCGCTTTCACGAACATCGAATATGGCCATACGTGTTTGTATAAAAAAAAAGGTAAAAATCAATGTTATGTAATTATTTGGAGAAACTTCGATGCCTACACTACTGGTCTTGCGTAGAATGGCGCGTTCATATAAACACTTTGCTGTGTACATGTGTGTTGCTTATTCGCCTTCTTGTCCTAGAAAAATAAAATAATATAATATCCGCAATTAGTATGCCATCGTCGTTGTTGCTGCGCCATGCATCAAACTGGTTGTTGTCGTGCTGACGTACAAACATCCTTCTACTCGTTTAGCCTGTTCCTAGAGCTCGGTCCGTTGATAATTTATTCCAAGGTGCGCATGCGCACGTTCTCATCGGATAGCAAAAAAAAACTTAAAAAAAATAGACACAAAGAATATTAATCGTGTTATCCGCAATGTTCATTCTTCGTGTTATTTACAACTCAGGGTCCTTATATTCGATATAGAGTGTCAGGATCGTACTTAAACAATTACCTTATTTTTGTCTATAGTTTATTGTCTACTATTCATAATATTTGATCTCCCACTCATTTTTCTGAATGTTTACACGGTAGAGAAAAATAGTTTTCTCAAAACTTACATGTAAAATTGTATAATACTTAAATGTTACCTATACAATTGGTACACATTCCTTACTACGTAATATATTTAAATATTTATGTAAAATTAATTTTACGTATATAAAAAAAACATATTTCTGTCTCATAAATCACAAATAATGTAACTAGTAATATATGAGATGACTTGCAGTTTTCTATTTATTATTGTTATTTAGTTATGTAGTAGTACCTATTTACTAGAAAGGATTTAATTTCAAAATAACGAATTTGGTTTAAGAGGACAGAATATTTTCACCCGTTCAGAATGGAATTTATAAGAAGTTTTAGTCGAACGTGTACTCTGTATATCTTACGTCATGGACCGTCGACGGCCATAGTTACCGTTTCGAGGCCGCAGTCCTCACGTGCGCATAACGACCCGAAACAACATCGTATTTTAACACTGAAGTCAATCGAATAGTATAGTACATACAGTATACGTTGTACTTACTGTTATCGACATCATAAATTTGCATTGTTAACTTATGTATGATGTGCATAATATTATTCCCTACCCTCCTACCCTTTGCTATATTGCAATTAATTTCCACTTATTAAAGATTTTAGAATTTCGCTTTTGTTTATATGCCAAATAAGTTTAAATTTTGCACGAAATCATTAAAATGATTTCAAATTAATTTTGGCTTTGTGCTTAAGTTTTCTGTAAGAGAATATATTATCCATAATAGTATGAAATATGTTCAATGTTAATTATAAGGTATTTTGAAGAACATTGTGTTTTTTGTGTTTGTAGCAAATGGTTCAAGGAGGAATTGATCCATATGCATCACTCGCGGCAGCGTCTGGTGCATTTCCTATGCAACAACCAGGTCAGATGGCCGCGATGACGCTTAAAATGGCCAATCCCCAACCACAAACTCTAATGCCAGCTCCCCATGTGACTGCACCACAAAATACAGCTTCACTTCCATCAGTGACTGTAGAGAGTGATCCACCGCCACCACCCACTGCATATTCACCACCAGCTGGGCTTCATATATCCATGGCGTCATCACAACAACATCATCATCATCATCATCATCAACAACAACAACAACAACAACAACAGCAGCAGCAGCAGCAGCAGCAGCAGCAGCAACAGCAACAACAGCAGCAACAGCAACAGCAACAACAGTCAATTGGATTGATTACGTCTGAATCACAACAAACTATAGTCACCACAACATCACAACCGGTAAGTATTGTAAAGTTTTGTATAATGGTAAAAATTGGACAATTTGCTAACAATATTTTTCGCTCACACAGTAGAAGCCTTAGTAATTTTTCTGTATAATCCAAAAAGAGCTAGTTCACTTGTCATATATTTTTTTTTTTTTGTGATGTATAGTTGGAATGTACTAATGCCACAAATGTGTTGACTACACCGGTGTCAGTATCTGTAGCCTCACCAACGAACGTAACCAATGTTGGCGCTGGGTCCCCTTGTTCATCTAGTGAAGACAAAAATATCCAGTCAAAAAGACTCCATGTATCAAATATACCCTTTAGATTTAGAGAGCCTGACTTGCGTGCCATGTTTGGGGTAATTAATTAATATTTTGTTCCAATATTTATCGTTATATTATTATTATTATTATTATTATTATTATTATTATTATTATTATTATTTATAATTCCATACAAATAATATGTTAAACATTCTTAGATGAGATTAGGTTTGAGCAGATTAGGTTTATCTACATAATTTATGAATCAGTTTATAACGTAAAATAGTAGGTATAATACAATCCGTTTCCTTTTTTGTATGGATTTATTTAAATATAGTTCTAAATAATGATTTATAATGAATTTTACTTGTAAACTTTCAATCAATATTTAATACATACAAGACAAGATAAAATAATCGTCCATGTAACTAATTGCTGCACAAACCTAACCATCAATATTCATGTAATATTAATAAAATGTCCATCGTGTATAAGCTTTTAAGATGTTCATGTTAATAATAATAGAGCTTCTAGATTGCAACCCAATGCAGTTTTTGCATAATAACATTATTAATTAATTTTTAAGTGTATGGTTATAATATTTTAATTAGTTGTTATCTGTTTGGTCTTAATATTAAGTTTTTTTTTCAGCAATTTGGACCAATTCTAGATGTTGAAATTATTTTTAATGAACGAGGATCAAAGGTAATTATGGTTAATTGTAGTCAATAAAATATACATTATTATAAAATACCTTGATCAAATAAAATAAATCAATCACGCTTTGTTGGCAGCTAAGTAACTACATAATATATTGACAATAAAATTATTGTTAATAGTAAATCATTTTTATTCATTTTAATATATTTTTTAAAAATAAATATTTGACAACAAAAAATGATATTGTAATTATAAATGTTTGAATTCTTACATAGAAATAAACTTTTTTTAGGGATTTAGTTTTATTATTCCATTTAAAATTTTAAATATATAAATAATAATACAAAATTATCTTGGGTGTTATAAGAATTCTTTCTTAAATCAATATTTTTGCACTAATTTTTTTTAGAAAAAGTATGTATATTTCATTAATAATAATCACATTTATTAAATATAATATACATATTAGATATTCATATTCTAAGATCATATTTCTAAAATAATATTTTTGCATAATATAAGTAAATTTAAAAATATTTATCAACCTTTTTTTACATATTAAAAATGTAATTATCAAATTATTTTAGATTTTATATCAATACCATTTTTAAATAAAAATCCTTTTCTTTTTATATTTTTCCATTATCCAAAATGGTTAATTTTGGGAGCATTTACACAACGCTAAAAGTAGCGCAATATTTTATTTCTTTACTTAACACTAGTTTATCATTGACACGTAATTAATAGCACAATAACGCTAATAAAAAATGTAAACTGCTTAAAAGTTCCACCTTCTTGTGAACGCTATACATAATGAATGCTGAACTAACTTAGCATTTACTGTACTATTTTTTTTATTGTTGTATAGTGTTAACTGTGAACGTCAATGTTCGCTTCCCCCAAACAAATTTAATTAAATAATTCTTATTTTTATTCGAAGAAAAAAAACATTAAATATATATAAAATTTAAATACTACTTAATAATAATAATAATAATAATAAAACAATTTATTTTCTGTTGAGTTTGTTTATTTGCATGTGTTTTGTTGTGTGTGTTGCATGCAGGGATTCGGTTTTGTAACGTTTGGGAATAGCGCTGACGCTGATGAGGCTCGCGAACATCTTCATGGAACAGTTGTTGAAGGCAGAAAAATAGAGGTTTGCATGCAAATATTTATGCTATCTATATACATTATATATACTTATATTTTTACTTATAATTTATATGTTTACACTTATTATATAGTAAGACTAATCACAATGTAGAATCTTAATTTTTATAAACCATTGTAAAAATTCTAAATCATTGTTATTATTATTATTATTATTATTATTATTATTATTATTATTATTATTATTATTATTATTATTTATTTTTATTATAATTTTTTTAGCACTTGATGTTTCAACACTTTCTTGAACCATCAATAATATCTTTTAACTTTTATCAAATATTTATTTTTAAATTATATTTTATTTCAAAGGAATATGTAGGTATTTATATTTACTATAGCATAGCATTGATGGTACTTGATTGACGGGCATCAAGAGTTATTTTATATAGGGTTTTTATTAATGTAAATGTTTATCTAGTTTTCATTCATCTTGGTATTAAAAAATGCTTGGCTATGCCATTTTTAGGGTATAAGTAGTATTACACTAAATCAATCTTAGTATTTACTATTTTATATTCAACATTGGTATATTAATTGAATTTAATATATGGTACATCAAAATATTTAAAACAACATTTTTAATTTAAAAAACAAATTTGGTGTTGCGGTTAATATTTTATAAAAAAATATTTAATTAAAACTCATGTAACTTATATGCAAATTGTGATCTCTTTTTCTTATTTATGTATCGTTTTACTAATTAGATACAAAGCTTTATAAACATGCCTATTATATACACTTGTATATTGTTTAACAATTGGCTAATAATTATATATTGATTACTGACGCTAAAATTAAGTAACTACTAATTTATTGATAAAAGTAAATGTAGAAGTATTTGTGGCGTGTCTTCTACTTTTTAAAGTCTGTTCAGCCTTAAAATTGGTCATACTTTAGATTGTTGTTGAATAATTGAAAGTTAGAAAGAATTTATATGTAATGGATTTGACAATGAGAAAATTAATTATAAAATCAAAATTTTATAATCGGACCATATTATTTTATTTGTAATTTAATATTATTATTTAAGTCAATTTGATCAAGACAGAATTTTTTAGCAAAATAATGTCAGTCTAAAATAATATTTTAAACAGTTATTTTTAAAACCTTGAATATTGTTTTACTCAGATTTTCATTACAATAGTATCACCATCATTATTACTTGTTGACTTGCAGGAAAATATGTAGTAATATATATTATGAAAATGTGCATGCAAAAAATATAAGAAAAGAAAACATTGTATTGGGATTGAGATGTTATGTATGACCGAATACTTACTTGTTATTTGTTTGATAGATAATTCCAAGCTTCAGATTTCTAAATTGTGTTCTTGAAAAAGTCTCTCACGATTTATTTTGTTGGCACTCAGTTTGTGAATGTTCGATTCTGAAGTATGGATATATACTATGTGTATAGTGATTTGTTCTTACTTGTTACCACCAGCATTATTCGATCATGTTTTTTTAGGTATTTTTTCTTTTTTAGCGTAGTAAATTTGAGAGGAAAATATGTTGTATTAGCATATTATTATTCTTGAATTTTGCAATGATAATATTTTATTGTAAATCCTTATGTACATCATGACGCTCGATTGTAATGAATGATAATTTGCATGATGCTTCAGTCACGACTATATGGGCCTGGTTGTAAAATACATATTATCTTGTCTCGTTCCTTTTTTAAAATGTGTCTACATATCCTCGTCTATTTAGTCATTCCTATTTTAAAAAACTTTTACCTATTGAAACAAAATATTAATAATGAAATAACATCTCTATACTTCACATTCTGACTATTACGTGTTTCCGAAGGCTAGTATTGATTGTAGGTTACAGGCGTGATTTAAAATGTCTCGTGTCAAGCGTTTCTTTTCTGTGTTTCAAAGTGTCAGAGATTATTTGACATTTCTTTGCTGATCGAGTGAATTTATTTGGACACGCCTACACACTACCCCGCAGGGACTGCATATACCTACCGATTTTATTATGTCGTTGACGGCGAGTAAGTACATATGCAAGATTAGAAAAATACCGTTTTTGGTGTTAGTATATATATATATGTATAATGTATAGTATAAATTATAAATAGTAGTTTGTCCGACAAAATTTGTTAATAATGAAATTGAAATTCTAGACGGAAAATTGGATAAACGTATTCACGTTTATTTTAAATTTATTTCTTTTGAGATTTTTGTTTTTAATTTCAATTTCATTTTCGTGCTGTATGTATATGTAATAGTCTAAGTAAAATGTTGTTAAATAATTATAGATATAAGCTAATTAATAAGTCGTATTAAAATGTGTATTCAATGTATATAATCATACACATTTCATAAAATACGAATGCTTTGTTTTATATTGTAGGTGAACAACGCGACAGCTAGAGTGCAGACTAAAAAGGTAGCTGCTCCATTGCAATTACCAAACGGTTAGTATTTATTTACATTTTTACTATATTATAAGTATACATACACATAAATTTACAAGCATATATAGATTAATTTTATTAAACTTACTCATAAAATCATAATATAGATCTATTAATAAATATGTACATAATGTACTACTATAAAAATGGCTTTCTTCACTATTGTTTGCTTTAAAAATATTCATTTGGCAATTTATTTGATATTTATACTTCCGATGCTAATAGTAATTAATTTATATATATATAAACGTGTGTGTGTTATATAAATTCCACATTTCAAATCTACTAAAATATATGATAAATATTTGACTCGTAACTCAAGTCAAAAAATATACGTATAATTTACATAGCTTTATTATTTGTAGGTATTTTCTTTAAGTATAGATCAGTACAATGTTTAGCTTGTCTCAATATACGGTAGATAATAGTGTGATCTTGGAATTATAATATATTTATTCCAAGGCTATGAATCATATATAGTTTTCCATTACAGTATTTAAATTTTGTCATGTGTTTCAATAGTATTACTCTCTAGAAACGGAGTATTGCCGAATCTTGGTGAGAAACTGCAAAAATTAGTGCATGTTTTCCAAAAATATTTTACGTATTTCGTGCTTACAATTGTTTATTTATGTGTGTATTCGTTTAAATATTTTTAATATTTGCACTACATATTATAAAGTGCATGTCATTATCGCAACATTGTTTTAATTTATTTCATTTTTATTTTCTTTAAAAGTTATCTATATTATGCGTTCGTCACAAAGTAGTTTTAACTCTTCATTTCTAATAATAAGTGACGTTTATTATTTAATATTTAAAAATTCTTATTTGGATTATAAAACATAGTCTTTACAACTATTTAATTCATATTTGGGAACTTTTATCAAACACATGCTTTTTTTATATAATATATTATATACCTATTTATATTTTAAAATTGCGCTTTAAGTAGTTGCATTGTATGTATTTGTATATAATATTGTATGTACGGTAAATTAATTATGTATTGGCTAACCTTTGGTTTGTTCTTATTGTGGTTTGCAGTTTGTGTTCAGTGGCCTGAGGGTAAGTAAATTATCAGTGCAATGTAAAAATTGAACCTAGTACACGCATGTTCTGACTAATATTTAGACGAATAGTATTTTTTTGTTTTTGGTAATAAAATTAGTTTAAGTATTGTGTAGAATCTTTTCGCTATCTATTTATTGCTAATTTAGATTTTTAGAAAATTGCATGACACGAAATTGCAATTATTTATGGTGTATAATCGCGAGAAAACTAAATTTCTCATAATGTTATAATTATAATCAATGACATAATATAACATCGAAAAGAAAACAAGCGTTTAACATAAAAAATAGTTCATATTTTTAGCCCTCCTCTTCTCGAGTCTAAAATTTAAATCATATAAGCTACGATAAAATTTACGTAATATTTAATATATTTTTAATTATTTTATTTAAACCATTTGTTTTACGATGAAACTCTTGTATATAGCGTGCAAAACGTAGCGGCACATTTTAATATCTTTATTATGTGGTAGTACGGAATTAATTTACCACCAATGTTCTAAAAAGCAATATCTACGCCTACATTACTACATACTATTTATTAGTTATGAAAAAGTTTCCATTCGTGAACATATTTTCTAAATTATGTTTATTATCACGATTGCTTCTATTTTTTATATTAATTAAATTCACGAAATCGTTAATTGTTTAAACTTTATTTATAATATGGCGTCATATTTATATCGCATTTATTTTGGGCACCAATACTCGTGTAAATATTATATTAAATTTTGAACAAAGTAATAACGAAAATAAACGTTATTTTAAATTATCGAATATTTTTCTTCGGAATTTTTATTTCACAGCCAAATTATCAATGATGTTGCAAAATTAACCATTAAACTCGTATTTGAATAATAAGGACAAAAAATTGCTATCCCTCAAAATATGCCACTTTATATGCATAAATCTCCATAAATCCACAGTGAATATGGATGACGATTTACCCTGTTCGTGTTTAAGTAGTCGGTTTCTATTTTAGCATGTATTAATTAATTTCATACAATAATTTCTGAAATCGTCTCCAACGTATGAATATTGTGTATATAATTTGTTTAATAATTGTCGTGTATACGATATTTGTTTCGTTTTTCCTTTATCGATCAGCTGCTGCCGCAGCACTTAGAGGAGCAGCGATACAACGCGGTCGGGCTGTAGCAGCGGCAAACGCTGTGAGGAATGCCGCCGCAATGGCCGCCGTCGCTGCAGCATCCAATGGCGGGTTTCCTTCAGTCGGTACTCCGGGATTCAATACCGCTAGGCTACCGGCAACCAGTATCTCCGTTACTCCTAACCCGTTACAAGCCATCAATACGGCTCCCGGTACTTATGCCCCGTAAGTACAAAAAATAATAAATATTTTATCTATTTATATTTACATTATTAGTTCATAAAATGGTACTTGAATTTATATCTAGATACTTGAAAACAGTAGTGTCTAATTACGAGATACAAGAAATATTAATTTTTACATATAAATACTAAATTTACCTATTCTTACAGACTAAGGAATGTGAAATCGTAGAAAATTTGTTTTTTTCGCTTGTTAGATTAGACGTCTTTGATCATAGGTGGAAGAGGTACTAATATTTTAATAGTGAGTCGTAATATAATGTCAGTTTTAAATAAATTATAGGGTATATAAAAGTAATAAAATGTGATTAATTTAACCAAAAACAAGTTTAATATATTGCGTATTTAACGAGCGATTTAAATATCAATATAATATTATTCAATTATTTCTTTATCTTAGTATTTTTCGAATACTGTTCTTCAAATTTTAATTTGATTTTTAATTAACATGGTTTTAAATCGTCACAGTTTTTGTTACGTTTTTAGCACCTCATCTCAGAAAAACACTACGTTTTCGAATGATCGTCGATTTATTAAAAATATATTATTGTAAATAGTTTACGTATATACACAGATACACAGCATTAAATACGCATTTCAAAAAAATACTTTTAAAGAAAGTCTACTTTTTGAAAACTACGCCTAAAATAATGTAAATATGTATTGAATAATAAACGGTTATTAATATATTTTTAATGATTTTTCTTTTACAATTTGATTGTAAAAATTAAGATGTAACAAAAATTCGAGTTAGAATATTTTGATGGGGCAAAGTCCAATAACAATTTCATCCCAAATGTTTAATATTATATTGTAAATCTTTGCATTCTAATGAAATCTGTTAGTTTTTCAGAAGGGTTTTTTTAATTAATGACAAATTTCCTGAGTAACGCGGTTGTCAAAATTCGGAATAAATATCTGGTCACAATTGAATGTACCCGAAAAAATTAAACAAGATCTTTTTTATCAACAAATTTTAGAATAATAGAATATATCTTTTATTCTTAAACGTTTTCCTAGTATAAGTATATTATATTTTCTATGGAACACGAACAGGTTGTTTCTCATCATATTAATTTACGTATACTTTAAAGAAATTCAAACCATTTTCATCATAGCCGTTAATATATCGTATTAAAAATCTATTCCAGTGAATTTCTGCAGTGAAACTACACTAAATATTGTTTTAAAGAACTCAGTGTATTAATTAAATATTCTCACGGTAACCTATCTTATATATGTATATGTGTGTATATAATCGTCAGTTTCGTTCTTGAAATAATCAACAACCGATATATTTTTGTAAAAATTATCTTTATTAATTGCGTTTGGTACGTTAAATTTCAATATCATTAGTGCGTACACGATAATTATATTCATGTTTAATCAATATTAATTTACGTGTTTTAAAAAAAATATATTAGGTTTTAAGATATATTACAATATATGTAAAAATAATTGAAGTGATTAACCACGTGACGTAGCACACGTTTACTATGCGTATGGATATAGAATGAATATATAAATAATATTTATAATAATTTTTTACATTTGTGCGTTTATTGTAATAATAAAATATAATAACAATATTATATTTATTTATTTTTCGTAAAAATCTATTTAAAGAAGTCTCCTGTTACATACGGATATAAAATATTCGAGACGATTTTTTTTATATATTTAAAATTATATAAGTTATATTACATTTTATTTTGCGATATAATATTTAATATTAAACTTGAAATATTGATATAAAACCTAACCATTCATATGTTGTAGATATATAGTTGTTGGCGTATAGTTAATTTTTTGCACTATCTAATTAAATTTTATTTTATACAATCGTGACGGTTAGGTTAATCGTGATATCTTTTTAATATTAGTAATCGTTGTTGTATTGTACATTCGAAAAAACTGGTTTTACAAGTTATGCAAACATACATAAAGATATTTCGGTGTTATTTTTTGATTTTAAAATTATTGTGTACAACTTCTTTCCCGTTATTATTTTTATTAAAATAGAAAATAATTTCCTGGACATGTTTATGTTTTTTATTTCGATAAATTAAATAAATAAAAAGACGATTATTAATATTGGTAATTGATAAGAGGAGTCAGAAAGACTATATAATATAAAGATGTGATGCCTGTTTTTTTATATAACCCTGGAATATACTTTTCTTGTTATATAATTATAACTATAAAGCCTTTATTGGTTATTTAATTACAAACACACACACACTCACACATAATATATATGTAATCAATCAAATCATATTTTCTTAAAAAAATTCTTACCAAATGTAATATTTATGTAAAAATAATAATTGATCTGCCACTATTCATTGTTCATTTAAAATTGAATATATTCGTTAATTTCCTTTTCATATTGGCTTGTATTATTATACATATAACTACTTATAATTTATGATTACTATTGTAGGCGAGCACGGGCTTCAACATTCAAATATGAAAAATGTACAATTTAAGTTTTATTTCGTAAATTCCATGATTACATTTAGGGTTTAGAATTTTAAGTATTTGCATACTTTTATTATTTAACCTAAAATATGGTAGAAAGCAATGTAAATTCATTTCATAAAGCTATAAGATATCAAATTTGAAATTTGATAATACGTGTAATTGTATAATTGTTAGATTTTTTCTAAAAGTGTCTTTTATTTTTTGTTTTTACTTATTTAATTTGTTTTGATATTGATTATCGTAATATTTTATTGAAAAATAATAAGTGTAGTAAATATATTTAATAACAATAAAGCATATATTTATACCCAAGTTCGTTATATATGAAAATATTAGAGTATGCATGTATAATAATAATATAGTAATATTTTCTAATGTTGATATTTCAAAGAAACTGTATACATATTTTACCTTTAAAACTGTATTATATAAATTTGCTTTTTATGTAACAAGAAAAACATTTTTAGAGCCTTGTTTTTATGTATATTTCTACAGTTTTTAAGTGCTAATATATATTACATACATACTGTATACTGTTATATATACTGCTATTGTATCCAAATATTTAGTGCTATAACTTCTAAACACTTATTATGCTAAAAACTTGAGATATCATATTCAGCATCCATCAGTGCTCAAAATATAAGTGTAATGAATTTGTATTTGTAATGAAAAGTTGTTAAGTATATCCAATAATAAATATAATTATTTTAGTCTCACGTTTATAATCTCAATATATCACAATAATATCAACGTACTAATATAGAATACAAAATTCGATAATATAAAAATTATTAATTATATAATATTGTTACATTATTATTATTTAATTATTGAAATTAAAAGAAATTAAGAAAAACTGTAAATAATATTTATGGATTTTTATTCTTACCACTAGTAAAATGTGTTTCAGCGGAGTATACTATGATCCATTCCTGGCAGCTCAAGCTGCAGACAGTAACTACAGATTACAGGTAAATTTATTTATATTTATACTTACTACATTTTAATAATCATTAATAATATATTTAAAGAATTTAAAAAAAGCAGTACAATATTAAATTATATTATATACAAGTCAATGAAAATGGGTGACTACAATGTTTTTTTAAGCTTATTTTAGCGTTTTCTACATTTCGTTAAAAATATTTTTATTAATTCCAACATCAAAATGATTTAATTTTGATTATTTATAAGAATATATTTATATTCATATGATATATATGTATTATATATATATATATATATATATGCGTTGAATATATCGTGTTTTGATGAAGTATTAATTACAGTGGTTATGAAAAGGTGATCCGATAAATGAATTAAGAATTAGTTGAACATGGTGTTGGTATTTTTTTTCAGGCAGGAGCAGTCAATGAGGTAAATGATGATTCATATAGTATAATCACAAAAAATTCCTATCCTTTACAGTATTCTTATTCTTCATATCTTTTATTATTTTTAATTATTGCGTTTAATTATATATTTATTTGATATCGAAAAAAGAAAAACTCGCGTTCCTATATAATATATATTTTATATTATGTGTATTTGAACACGAATACACGTTGCTCAAAATCATTCCAATCGTCATTCTTGAAATTCGTTTTAGAAAAAAAAACTTATGTGTAACGGATTACAAAGGCTGAAAAAGGGAAATATAACGTGAGTTTTATATACGAAAAAAAAATGACGAATGGCATGGCCAGCCTTTTTTTCTTGACATCACCGCTTCTATAATGTAGATGCACTGAGAAATCAGTGTCTTGATCAATATATTTTATTTATTACGCGGTTACAAAGTAATATTTGTACATACCTATATAATATTAATATTATATTAACACCAAATTCTGTTATTCGGAATTTTCCTGACAGTTTGTACTAATCGGTTACGTATATATATATATATGTATAACGCTAATATCATTATTTTGATTAACACGTTACATATATTATTATATGTATTTGTATTTTTGCACAGTCTTTGATTCCTGTTATTTTTTAATTTATTGAACATATATTAGGCATTTATTATTTGATATTAGAATAATAATATTGTCTTTAATTATACTGGTCTATAATATACTTAATAAATGTATATTGTGTATTTATACAAATCAGGACTGTGTTGTTTCCATTGTTTTTATTCTATCTATCATGATTTTTTGAAAATTTATAGTTTATCGAAATGCACATATTATTCGTAGGTATATATACCTAATATACTTACAACAATAATTTAAGCACTATATACCACTTCCGTTTATCGAATCACATATTATCCATTCGTTTTTACTTGTGTTTGAATAAAACATAGCGTGTATATATATATATATATGTATATACTTTATATGTTTACACTAATATATTGTTAGTCTATATAGAAAGAAAGGGTGAAAAATGATATTCATAAATAATTCAAACAACACGATTAATACGGAAAAATGTCCGCTATCGCGGTGCGGTAAATTGGCATTCAGTTGAGTATTTATAATTTCTATGTTAGACTTTGATTGGTATATAAGACTGTGCAACATATTTAGTGTTTATTTATTTATATTTTTCGGTGGCGGAATCGTTTGTGAAATTTTTATATTGAAATGGCCTTATTAAAAAAAGTAAAAACAAATTTAAAAAAAAATTGCATGTGACAAAAAAATATATACTATATATACGAGCACAAATTCACTCGCTAACTATTATATATAGGTTGAATAGTATGTAACAAATTTTTTTTGTCGTATCTGTTGTATAAGGAAAACAATAATTTGTTAATCAGTCGTTTTTAACATATATATATATACACACTTTATATGTGTATATGTATTATGTATGTATGTATTTTTATTTATTTTTTGTTTTTTGGGTTGCCTGTTATTTCTTTCTCTTTACACACATATATATATTGTGTATTGGCTGTTTTGGTGGGGAAATAATAGTAGACGAAAAGCTATGCTTGTAGCGTTTCACTGAGAATATAAAAGTTTCGAATTTGGGTATTACAATATGTTTTAATTTAAACTATATATATTGGAACATTTTAGGTTGATATGCCACATATTAGCTGAACGTACAGCTAACTGTTGCATGTGAAATGGTTCATAGTGGTTTTATTTTTTCCGTGTGTTCCTCCACATATTATATACAATATATTTTTAGATGGTTTTCGAATAATTATTACATATTATATTTAAATATAATATGTTTATGAATTTATTATTGTTACTGTTACTATTTTTTTTTTTTTTGATTTGGTTACGTGCTTTGGAAAGTCAAGTCTTAGAAAATAAATTACTAAAAAAATTGCGGTATTAAAAAGTTTTGTTCGACAATACAAACGATATTACTATTAATATTTTCTGTACAACGTACAAAATAATCAACATTCGAATATTCACAATTAAAAATACATATTTCGTAAACAAATTTACGTTCCCCTTAATGTAAAATTTGTATTCGAGAATATATATATATATTGTGTGTGTTCATAAAAGAATACCACAACTTTGAAATTTCATGTTTATTGAACAAAATTTGTTTAGGACAATTTTAATCCATCATTTAATAAAATATATAATAAAGTTTTTTTTGCGTTTATCAACATTACAAGTGTTCAATATGTCCTCATCCAGAAGCCCGAATAACACCTACACGATAGTCAAACTAATTGTTCACGTTTTGCAACATGACTTGTGTCACTGTTTGGATGGCTGTTGTGATTCGCGTTTTTAGTTCTTCAACATTAATTGGCAGGGGTGACAAATAAATTGCACTCTTCACTTACCCCCATAGAAAAATATCACAGGGGCTTCGTGGAGACCAGTGATGCAAAGTTATGTCTTTGGCTCCTTGGCGGCCGATCCACCTTTGTGGATACTATTTGTTCAAGTACCTACGAACGAATAGGTTCCAATCACACCAGTGACGGTAACTTCTTGAAAAAAGGACTGAAAACAACTTCCTTTGAAATCGCACAAAAAACACTAACCTTGGAAGAATTTCGCTTATGCTCAACGATTTCATGGGATTCTCAGTACCCTATACGCGTACGTTATAGCAATTAACTTTCCCATTAGTATTCGCTTCGTTACTAAACACAATCTTAGAGAAGAATGAATCATCAGCCTCTTGGGCAAGAATGAAATCACAGAACTCTGTTCTCTGATCTTTATCAATCGGCTTTAGGGCTTGTAGGAGCTGTAACTTGTAAAGTTTCAGAATTAAGCGTTAACTAACAAATACTTAAGAGTTTCTTCTTCATAATGGTAGATGATAGCACGTTCTTCGTTGTGTAGTTTTAAAGTTACAGATTTTCAAAGTTGTATTCTTTTGTGAACTGACTGTACTTTATAAGTCTGTAATAAAAACTTAATTATAATAGAATTTGAACATTTTTACGAATTTATAGTTTCAAATTTTAACGTGATAATCGTATTTATTTTTATGTATTTTTGTATTCTAGAACAACTTTTTTAAAATTTGACTTTTCAAAATTGCTCTGATACCATATTTTATATAAACTATTATTAATATTATTAATTTTGTGTGCCTCACACACACACACACACACACACACACACACACACACACACACACACACACACACACACACATACACACCCAACAATTATAATACATAATAAACGTATTATTTTTATCGCACGATCTTCGCCAATTTCTGTATAAATAGAAGCATTTCGTATATATATGTGTAGAGGTACCCGACTGTTGATGATTTCTTTTTATTACTTTTTTTTTTTGATTAATTGAAATCGTATTTATAACTATTATCTATTACGTCTCTATAATATCACAAGTATTTAGAGATTATTCGACCACGCTGTACTATGGGCAAGTTATTTGAAATTAACGTTTCCACCGCTCTTTCATTATTATTATACGTTGATATATACCAAATATTATAGTGGCGCTTATACCTCTTGATTTTATATTTTTTAACGTATAGACCAATTGATTAACTTACATAGTATTATATTGCATCACGGTAAATTTATATATTAAATTGAAATATATTATTTTGTTTTAAAAAGGTATTTTAAAAATTATAACGATATGCGTATAAATTCTTATCCAATTTTGTGTTAACGAATATATAATGTATACTTACTGCCTGGTTTTATTTTATTTATTTTTGTTGTTGCTAGTATCGGTTTAGGGGTGCGACAAATAATTTTTTTTTAAAAACGGCGCAACTTAACGTCATAAAAGCAATAATATTATTTTACGTTATACCATTTAATATGTTATTTAATCTTTTTTTCTCTCACAATTGTAATATATTGTTACGATATAATAATAATAATAGTAATAATAATAATAATATAACGCTTGATTGATTCCGGTATAACGCGTCCACGTGTGATATTATGTGCCTGCGTTTTTTCCTTTCATGTGTAACAATTGTTGTTTTACTAATCGTTCCCCGAAACAGGTAGCTGCCGCCGCAGCAGCCGCGTCGCCCCTACTTAAGGCCGCAGCCGCAGCCCAACAAGGGACACCAGCGTTATCGTCCGCCGCAGCGGTAGCCCAAGCGCAACAGGCGTCCTACGTAGCCGCCGCCACGTACACGGCCGCGGCGGCCAGGGCGTACAACGCGGCGGCCGCAGCCGCTAACAACCCAATGGCCAACCCGGCGGCCGCCGCCGCCGCTGCTGCTGCTACGTACACAACGTTGCCGGCTGGGTGAGAGCTAGCGATAATAATATATAACCGCGCGGCCGACTGTGGTCGCGTGAACTTCCCCGATTGTTATTTTTTAACAACAACGACAATATTAATTTCGTCCATTACTACTTACACGTTACAATCGTCGTCATGATCAGTTAACCGAATTCCGTAAATATTGTCGTCCCGTGAACAGTTGAAAGCGTAATTTTTATATACTACGGTGTTGTCGAGTATTTAGCTAAGAGGTGGGGCCGGCCACTTGAAACATTTTACTGGCCACCCTACCATATTGTTCAAGTATTCGAGTATCCGAGCTAAATCTGGATTCATTTTTTATTATAATACCGGAGTATTATAGTACCGACTTACATCGCGCTTCCAAAATTTCAAATTTGAACGAAAATTATTACGATATAATTACTCGCTTACAATACGTAATTCGTGTGTTAACGTTGAATATTTTTTTTGAAGATCAGTGTTCGTATACATTTCTCCAATGATTATAGGTCACGCCTATTATGTGTAGTCCTGGCTACATACCTGACGACGATTTTGAACGCGCGCGATTAAATTGTAGGATTTTCGAAACGAGACGAATTTTTATGAATTTTACAAACAAAGAAAACTATATAGCCGTGTAAAACACAACAACGTCGTTCGATTCATTCTTTTCTGCCACGACCGTATTTTATTAGATTGGCGAATTTAATTGCGAATGCCTCCATATCTATCTTTCAATTATTTCTAACTACACGACTGTTTGTCGAAACGATTTCAAGTATTTTCATATTTGAAAATTGCCGAATATTATATAAATCGTGTGTTTGTTGTGTGAAATCGGCAGTCTTCGTTCGTTCGTTGTCTTTGTCAACAATAAAATTAATATACTCGCTCATGGAGAAAATGCCACTATACGTCTGTCCTCTCTCGCCCTTTTTCACCAAAGCAATCGAAGGAATATTCGCGTCTCTTGATTTTACTCCCGACGACGAAATATTGTTATTATTTTCATTGTACTAGTTTACTTACGTTACCTACAAACTATTCGAAATGTTATAAAACTTTTCTCTCTTTACCTAACTCCACGTTCCGTATTCGTAATGTCGTCGATTTTTTTTTCGGATATTAAAAACAAAAGTTATAAATAAAATAAAACAATAACGATCGGAGCGCTTTTTTGGTTGTAATTTTCTATACATATATATCGTACGTTTCGTCGATCCTTTTAATAAGGGAGCCATTTTCGAAAGTTATTGTGCGAATAATATCTGTCGTTTGAGGAACCTAACCGGGAATAATGACATTCAATGTATTGCGGGGAGCTCTCAATTCATTTTAATAGAGGAGTCGATATACTTTTTAATAAATATAATTTATTTAAAACGAATATATATTTATAATAAAATGTGACGTTCAATTCTCATGGACGCACAACGTTAATTCTGTTCACTGTATTATAAATATACGAAACTAAAAATTGTTATTTAGGCATTTCGAAATTACGTTATTATACGTGTTTTTTGTAACACGTCTTATAAACTTATAAATAAATATTAACTCGATCTAATTAAACAGTAATTGTTATTTTCCAAATAGATGTATATACTTGTGTATAGAAACGTTTAACTACACCATGACGACTGAATTGTATTTATAATAATTGTATTTATTTATACATGTAGTGTTAAGTAGAAAGTATTTTGTTGTTTTTAAACTGCATGCAACTACCAATTTCTTTTGTATCGTAGTATGAAAAGCTTCTTATTTTGTGTTTATTCGTTCTGTATTTTTTGGCTTTGTAGCTTATTGTTCAAACTCTTTCTTTTTACAAATTAATAATTTACTCTTTTGTACAATATTGTTTGTATGGTTTGTGTATAATCTTTTCGTTCGATATTATAATTGCGTACCGCATTTTTTACGTGTTGTGTGAATTTTGTTTCGTACGTATTGTTTTTTATTTATTTCAATTCGTTTATATAAAAAGACCGATACCGTTTTTTTATTATTTTCATTTATCGAGGGTTACTACGTCCTTTTTTAAATTAATTTTCTTTTGTTTATAATTTTTGTACGTTTGATATATTTTAGAGATAGAATTGTTTAATTTTTTTTTTTAATATAGTACTTAGGAACCGTCATAATAACGTAATATATCCGTGAAAAATAAATTAAAATCTTTTTTTACGAACTTTATTTTTTGTTTAGATATACTGGGCGTGAGTACACTGCAGAATCGTACTTGGCCAGTCACGGTATCGGACCAGTCACCGGATACGGGGTCAGTATATATACACATATATATATTTTTTATTCTATAAATTCCTCGGTGAAACGTGCAATTTATCATAGTACGGTGATTTAACGATAATAATTATCGACAAATGTGAAGAAATCTTTCACGGCCCTCGCGCACTTCTATATAATAAAAATATGCGTGTGTGTATGTATATAACGTTGTTTTTAACGTCTTGGCCGGTTTTTCGGCATTCAAAACTCACACATCTATGAACCGTATAATACGTAATTAATTACAGTTAGACGGATAGATAAGGCGCGTCTTTCCTTTTGACCGCCGAGATTTGAAGTCGATTTCGTCGTGACGTTGTTATCCTCACGATTTCCCTCCACGTATGTCGTTATTTTATTTATACACCGTATGAATAACAAAAAAAAAAACACTATATATTTCGTAACGGAGTCATTTTCGGGGTTATAGTCCTCGCGTACAGTTTATTCACACACGACAGAGGAGACCCCAATTTTAAGATTTGTGCCGCCTATTTTTACGTATTCATCCACTACGTTTTCAAAATGATAAACGACGAATTAAAAACACGAAATCGTTCGATTAAACAGATAAAAATAGTCACGATAATGGACAGAAATAATACGATTTTATTCGACTTTTTACGTACTAAACGTTAGCAAATTACCGACATATATCGTATTTCAATTCGAGATATCGTAGGTTGATTATATTATATATTACGTATATGTAGTTACGAGAAAAACCGTCGATTCGTCCGAAATTAACGAAATATTTAATACTCGTTATTAGATCATCTCGATTAGTAAATACATATGGGAATTCGAATACATAGAAAATTTTGCTTCTCGAATTGAACACGGTTTAATACTTTAATTTGTACCGCCGTTTTGTCGAGATTGTGACTGGAAAGTGTAAAGCAACCTCTCTCCCCGTTTACGTAGCACTTTTAGGAGAGGATTAACGTACGGATATCGAGTAGATCTCAAACGGAGCGTCAATTTTTACGCGGATATTATTTTCGAGTCCGTTGTTTCCGAAACTTCCTCTCACCCACCTCTACCGTGGCGCAACATTATCCACAAACCGCGTCGTCGTAATAATGACGTCTCATCCTACGAGTTTAACCCTGGCCATTTTTTTATCCGATATCGAAGAAAATAATTACACGAACTTGAAACCACCGCCGAGAACCTCTACTTCGACTCTAATGGCCGCAGCCGCCGGGTCTCTCTTCGCCCTTGGTCGCGTTAACGTTGTCCCTGTCTTAATAAAACTTCCATAGGATTGACGTCGCTGTTTATCCAATGAAACGAAAACCGTACCTACTTCCTGCTCCTCTCTTTTCGTATTTCCTGCCCTCTAATATCGACCGCGTTGTACAAAACCGACGGTTTTTTGTACATTTCACCAGCCTTGGGACGAATTCAAACTGATTTCATCGTTATATACACACACCACACATTAATCCGCATCGTTGCACGGTACATTATTTCTATTTGTAATTATTCGCCGATGTTTTTTTTTTCAGCCCATGTACCGAAGTAGCTACAATCGTTTCACTCCGTACTAATTAATTCGTAATATATACGACAAATACTCATTATATATACACGTACGCGTATACGGACAAGACGCGGCAAATATATAGACTATTTTAACTTAGATTCTCCCCCCTTCGGTATCTTCCCCCAATTAGTACAACTCCAATATATGTGTATATATGTATACATATACACGCGTCCACGTTATGTCGTATTACTATTATACAATAATGTATATTTAGACGAGAAACGTTGATTTTTGTGAAAACCGTACGATATTTTATCGAAACAACGACAAAGAAATATATGTACTTTTAAATACAAATAGGAGCCGCCGAGTATCGATTTTGTTGTTATTCGCGTGCAAACTCCTCCCCTTTCTCAACGACTATTCATCTTTACCGTCGACGAACCTTTTTCGCCGTTAAGCTCGTTAATAACGTTTAACTATTTGGCCCCTAGTTTTGCGCCGTCTTTTTGTTCGCCAACTTTTTTTATATTCCTTCCCGGTTCTTCTACTAATAGTTCATAAAAATAAATATTTCGTACATATACGTGGTATACATATACTTAAATTAAATTAAATCGTCGATTTCACACGCGTTGTAATCATAAATAAGAGTAAAAAATCCCTCTGCTCCTTGTAGATGTTAGGATTATAAACCCGAGTAATATATATATACTAAACGATTTTGTTTGAATCTCAATGTAATTGTTTTAACGGAAACAAAACCAAAATTAATTTTCGTGGTCGTGAACATTTTTAATTTCGTATTATTATTTTAGTAATAATCGACGCGTTTATATATACGATACGAACAAGTTAGAAAAACGAGATATTTTTCGTTTATAATTTTTAACGAATATTGCGTAAAACGCTAAACGAAATAATTATTACAAACATTAAGAATGATCTGAATATCTACAATAATTCTTCCCCTCTCCCCGAAAAAAGCTCTCTTGTTTTTTTTTTTAAATTATTTTATTACATATATTACGTATAGTTTTAAGTTTTATTTATTGCGATTTTTTTTTACCGAAGCCCAGAACAAGAAACATCACGCACTTATTGTACAATCGTGTCTAGTTAATTTATTCGGTTTTAGCGAGTACAAACCGACGATAATTTATGTTTGGAAATAAATAATAACGCACAATATAATATATATATATATATATATACAAATACTTTTTTTTAGAAAAAAATGTATGAAATTGACCGCACAAATTTTATATTGTAGTGTCGCTTACATAAAAAAAAAAATAATCGCGGCGGACCAAAATCGTTCGATTGTTATATATTATTATGTGTACCTATTCATATATATACTTTTAATAATTCAATTTTGTTTTCCCTCTTTTATTGTTATTATTATAATTTGTAACGATATTTTATAAAACGAACAATTATATAATATTTAATGGTTCAAAATTATTCGATATTTTTTTACCCAATCCGTTCCTTTAATGTTGTGATCACAGATGAACTCATTGTCCACACATTACTGCTATGACGACGTGATGTACGCAATATATTACCGACATCTCTCCTTACCGTGTTCATTGGAATTCTTCAGTAATAGTATACGTCGTTCCCTCACAGAATATGCTGCTCTATTAGATGTAGGTATAACAAAAATGAGCCTTCATAATATACCTCAAAGTACCATTGTTGAGTGTATGTATGTATCGTTCAACACATTTGTCGAGAAATGTTGACTAATTTGTGATCCGCTTATTTCGAACGAAAATATGGTCTTTATTTCCATCATCGATGGGCGTGCATAACCTAACCCTCACCTCGGAATTATTGTCAACAATTATCGAGGCAACAATTGTTTAGGAAAAAAAAATTATACGGTACTGCGTTACACTTAAAACCGGAAATTTTCATACAAATAAATAAATAAATATATATATATATGTGTGTGTGTGTGTGTGTGTGTATATATATACACGCACACTTCATACTGCAACAACGACCGAGCACTTAAAATTTTTTTGGTTGTTGGTAATTCGTAATGATGTTTTAAATACTCTCTCCATTATGCGTGTTAGTGTTAGTAATTTACCAGGAAATATTGTGCGATACAAAAATATTTTTGATTATACACACACACATATATATATATATTTCGTCATTAATCGGATATAAGTAAATAAAATATTTCATATTTAGAAATACATTTCTTTGTCTTTTTATGTGGTAAAACATACTTTCAGATATGTAAAAATAACGAACATTGTACAACTAAAATCTACGATTACACCTTAGAGATATTGTATGCTTTCCATACAATATCTCTAATTATCCATAAGGGCATTCAAAGTGACTAACAAAATGTTTTGTTTTGGCACAGTTCAAATGGATTGTGGATCGAAATATGTGTATATAACAACAGAAGAAGGGGTAAACAAAACAACATATTATACTATCATAATAAAAAATATATCTATAAACTGGTAATTGGACATATTATGTACAGTGGTTTCGGAAGGTGTTTATTGAGTCAATGTATCCAACTGAATGGTTTGTAGCAACCAGTTAGTTGCCTGTGTTAGCATAATGCCGCAAGACATTGGCCAACATTGTAATTCAACGACAAAATGTGAAATATGATGGTCTTTAAATTTGTATTATTTTTCTACCACGTTACAACGGCTTTTATAATACGATTTTACGAGTTTAATAATTAGTAAAAATTGTATCGCTATACTATGGTAATTATTTCATTTTGTTCTTTTTCTCCAGTATATTAAAATGATCCAAATTTAAAGCAATATATTTATTTTGATTCGAACGATAAATTGAAAAATTACTGTTGTTAAGATTATATACAAGCAGATTTTAGTTCAAGCGTTCTGTACTAATAGGTTTTTAAAAATGTTCATATTAAAAATTATCGTTATACTTTATACATTATTTTACTTGATAAAATCGGATACAGAAAAAAAAATGCACATATTAATAGAAACATTAAAAACACATTAATAAAAATCATATTCGTTACACTCGATTGATTTATATTTTTTGAATACTACATACGTTGTATTTCAAAAAGTTTCACTTCAGTGTCGTACCAAATGGGTGGATCGATGTTCCTGAAAAAAAAAATGTGTGTACGAATAAATGCAAGTTTGTGTGTATGTACGCAATATTTGTAAACGTTGTTTTAACAATATTGAAATGTTTACCTGAGAAATATAACAGCCCACATATAGGTACGAAACCAAGCAGTTGTTCCAGGATTTGACTGATACTTTCTGATGAGTATTGGATGAGGAACTGGTAATAGTCCGACTAACGTACCGTGCTGCAAAAATTTTAGTATTTCACTTTCGTCCGTCAATCCTCTACAACAAAATAAACATACTGCTAAAAACTACAACATGTAATGATAAGAAGTCTAATACGTATTAAAAATACGTAAATGTTTTATATATTTTTACGGTGATTAATAGTTTTAATCTCGCGATAGGCATTCAAAACATAAGTGGACATCGAAGAGCTTAGCTTTTTTCAACTATTAGTAGCCCCTCAACAAATAGTATATATTCTTACTTCTTTGATCATATCAGAAATATGCAGGTTGGATAGTTTTTTTATTTTATAAAAAACGGAAATAGTTATTTAAAAAATGATATTCGACTATATCAAAAGGTACTAATTTTATTATAATAATATAGTCGTAACTATATTATAACTAAGATTTTTAATTTATATAAAAAAAATTTACGGATTAATGCCATAAAATGTTTAAAAACAAATTAGAAAAAATGGAAAATATGTTTTAACAGAATCGTAGATAAATAAATGTGTGAAATTATTGTCTATCGCTCCATTTAACATACATTATTAAGATAGAATCAATAAGATTCAATAAAAATATTATAATTCTCTAAGTAAGACAAATATTTTCAATTAAAATTTAATTAAATTTCAAAGTTAAGATAAACCTATTTTTAAATTTAATTTTTATTTATTTCCGTGATAAAATTTTTAATTTACAAAAACTGCGTTTATTATACCAAAACCTCAAAAATTAAAAAAACGTAAAAATAATATTCGTTTTGAAATTTCTCAATATATGAAATGTAAATCAAATTTGTGATTAGAAATCAATATATTCTAGGGCAAACGAAAAATCGATTACATTTTGATTTAATTAATTTCATAACAGTTATGATGAATGACTAACAAGTATTGAAAATAACTCTGGCGTATACCTAACTGCAGCTTAAAATATCGATGATAAAAATCCAACGCCAAATTTCAGATATCCATCTATGATTTAAAGTAATCGATAACTATTTATATTTATCAAGAATTCTAAAAAAAATGTTAATACTTGTCTATGCATATTTTTTCGACTTGAGGTACCAATACTTGAAGCAACCTCATAATCGTTTGCAACGGCAGTTTTTCTTTCCAAGATCGCACCCATTCTACAGTTGGAGCCCATTCGGCATCATTCTATGTGTACATAGCAATTGATTAATGTAAGTAAATATTATAATATAACAATTTTCTTAATTGGTGATCTTAAAAGATAATTGCTAAACAAAAAAGGAAAAACATTGTTAATTACACTTAAACACAATGCCATATTACAACATTTATACTTCATTAAAATACCTTTGGACTTTTTTGATATAAATTATAATTAGTTTAATGATCGAATGTATTCAAAATAAGAACAAGCAAAAATATACGCCTAAACAGATAATAGGTCATTCTTTTTAGTTTTTAATTAGCGCTTATATTATATGAAAATATTAAAAACCTTCGACAACGATGTTCTTGGAGAGCAATCTCCTTGGTTAGAAGATTGTTTCACAATTTCCTTTGTCATGCCATTAGACGTAACCAGTTCAGCAGGTAAAGTTACATTGCCCGGATGAGCGCTTTCGCGTTCTGTTATTTTCATTACGCCTGACATTACATATACATTTACACCCGGTTATCAAAAGCAGTATAAAATACACGTGATTAAAAATGTAAAAGCATTATCAATGTGGTTAGTTTATTGTAAACAGTTTTCTTACCAGGAGTATCAGGGAGAGTAGCATTCAGAGTGCCAGGCTCAGCAGGTAACGCAGGCGTAGACCCTTCCATACTAGGCGTTTCAGTAATTGCTGTGAGGCTTACAGGACTAATGTTTTGTATGTTTCTTTTTGCTTTTTTCGTCAATGATTTGATAATAGTGTTATAATCGGTTGGCAAATTTGCCAAACTGTGAAAGACCTGTCTCTTGCGAATAATTGTATATACTAAATTTGAATTACCTGATAAAGACGTTTAAAACTTAGAAAGTTTAACAATTTATAAGTCATGTAAAGAGCTTACCATCAAATTGATATTGTATGATGTTGTTGAATATCTCCAACAAAAAAAACACAAGATGATTAGCAGATGGTGAAGAAAATAAAAACCATGGAGTGGTAAACGCTTCCACCAAATGCAAGAGTTTCGTACTTGATACCATTGACAAAGTTTTCAAATAGGGAGACACTGTAAGGAAATAAAACAGAAACGAATTGTCTATTATTCACAAGAGAAATTGATAAACCTGTAGAGGTTATTTGATCTGTTCAAATATTCAGCTTTACACTTTTTTTAAGAACAATATTTATATATGTTTATCGATTATTTTTCATTAGTTCATAATATATTATGAAATATGTATGCACATATATATAATTAATTTAAAAAAAATAAATTTTGTTTATTATTAAAATTAATTGAAGGGCTTGTAATAACCAAATTAACTTAAATTTTTATCAAAAACGTATATTTCAATAAAGAAAAAATTGACCAATGTACATATCTCCACATTTTTATATTATCCGATATAATGAAAATAGAATTATTTAGTTATTATACTGCTGATCACACTTCATTTTTATTAAACAATAACTCATCACTGACCATTTACTAAAATTGTAAGAAGACAATCAAACAATGGTTGCATTCTATTATGTCCAGTTGTGATAATTTTGTGGAACACAATAATGAGAAGATCTGCATGTGTGCCACTAAATACTGGGATATCCATTGGTATTGTTGCTGTGTATGGCTTGTTGAGACGTACTCCAAAATTTCTTTCACCACTAAGTAATAACAAAATAAATACTCCAATGTGCATAAGACCAATTCGAGCTGAAAACAAAAAACGAAAAATATTCGAATTTAATAAGATTGTAAATATATAATTTTGTTTATATTTCTACTAAACTAAAAATATTTTTAATATTTACATTGATCTGCTCTGGAATCATTTAAATGATACAAAATTGGTACTAACACATCGAGAACGTCACTACTTTTCAATACAAAATATAAAAATTTCTGTGAAATAAACAAATGTTTAATTAAAGTATACACTCCACAATAAATTAACGGAATTAAAATACTCACTTTATTGAATTCGCATATTTTCCAAAAAAATATCAACAACTCTTGATGGAATTGTACTTTTTTTGTGGAATGTGGAAGATATGTTTGTCGTAAGGGGTTCATTAATAATCTAGTAAATCCGCTTAAAATGAATGTAAAGTCTTCATCTCGATGAACTCTTGATAAATAATTGATAAACAAGTTATCTATGGCTGCTTCATCATTCTACAATATAAACACAATTATTCGTCGATGTTATAAATACACATATTCATAATAAGTATATTAAATTTAACCTGTTGTACATCAGAATCCAGAGCTACAATTAGGATTTGAAGACATACATCGACTAATGGTTCAGAAGTGTCAGTAAATAAAAGATGATTGTATGGGACACCCATACCAATAGGATCATAACCACATACAGTGTTCAAAAGTGATGTAAGCATAGGTAATGCATGACGATTTTCAGCTGAAGTTATATACTTTACCCATCTATTACCATCTACAAAGTATATTTTAAATTGAGAAATTAAATACACGCATAGCTTCATTAAATATTTTACTTTGATTTGGTGAATATATTGCTTGACTAAAGCATGTTAATAATAACCGTAGCAGTTCAGTACGATTTGATTCAAATGTAGCATTTCTGATTGGAGATTGTGCAAAACCCACTCCTTTTTCCCAAATGTATTCACAGCTATCCACAGCCTGTAGATCTTCTGCTTTATCCTACAAACATACGATATTATTTAAAATTAAGTAGGTTCTTAATTCTAAATGCTTTTTTTTGTAAAAATAGATTTTTTCGTAGATAATTTTATAATCATAGACAATTCATAGACAATTTTTATAACATTTAATTTATTATTAATTGAATCTTTAATCAATTTTATCCGTAGAATATTTTGTAAACCATTATTTGGGCAACTTAACATGTAACAACATAAGATTGTTGACAATAAGAAATTATTAATTTTTAAATATGAAATATTAAAAATGTATGTCGATTTAACAAAATAATTCAAACTTACTGGACCATTTTTTCGATTAGATGCAACAGTAAAATCAGGACAAAACAGTAAATCCTGAAAACCAACAATAATAAGCGATTAATTTTAGAAAACTAGGTTATAGATTACTTACACATAATGCGCTGCATAATGAATGTGCCAATGGTATGGGTGGATCACCTTTACCAGCTGGCAAGCTAGACCAGAATATATTTTCCCAGTCGGGTTCCTCAAATATGTAAGGAAGTACTCTAGTAAGTAGACGCGAACAATTCAAAACTAATAAATGACGCGAATAATATTATTTAATGATATAATAAATGAGTATGTATAAACATAAAATTATATTGGTACGCATATTTGAAACAATTTACCAGTATTTTGATCTTGCTGTGTACGGCAACTATTTTCGACAGCTTTGACAAACTTTTCAACTGCCTTGTAACACAATGTAGCCAAATTGGCTGGTACATCCTCCCTGAGAAGTCGAATCTCGGCAGCTGGTACTAATGTAAATACGTCCTGTACATTTGTTACATTTTCTGACCAGAATTGATCCCAGAAATCGTTATCCTCGGCACTAATGGTCTATGCCATCATAAAATAAATTGATATATATTGTGTGAATATATTTCATATTATCAATTACTTGGGTTTTAGAAGTTAGTTGGACAACAGCTTTTCTGAACACCAGTTTGGTGTCTGCGTTGCCCATTTTAAGGATTTGTTCGCATGCGGTGTTTGGGCACTGAATAAAGATACTCGGTAGACGACTTTTTTTAAACAATTTATAAAAATTTGGTGGTCGATATTTGAATGAAAAACAAAATAATACTTATACTTCAAACAAAAGGTAAAAGTTGATTTGACGACTGCTCATTCTGTTTTTGTGATAAGTCTTATCGACAAAATATGTTGTACTGTAGAATAATAACCAACAATAATACTATTATCGTACGTGTACGATGGTTATAATATTACACATTGAGGCATGTATTCAGTTTTTCCGAAAATTTTCCAGAAATTATAGAAAGGCTTTCAAAATTTACCTAATTCGGATGCCCTTTGGGTCTGCCTTGTGTGTATTAAAATATTAGATTAAATACTTCTAATTTTAATACGTTTAACGGAAGTGTAATCACCATAAAATGTTTAATTTTTTCCATATACCAATAATCGCAATTATGGTAAAAGTTGAATAAAATTAAAATAATATAAATATGTTACCGGTACTATTCTTAAAATATGTTTTCTTTGCTATTAGCCAAATAGTTGGGAAAAATGCGAGGAAAATGTATTCTTTGTAATAATCAATGATCAGTCATTGTTACGATTAAACGCGTACCAAAAACCAAAGAGTATGACTAAAAACTGATGACAAAATATAACAGTTTGAATATCTATCGAAGCTTGATTTTAAACATGATGAGTACACTGGTTGTTGTTTAGAATTGTGTGCTGTGAAGGTTTTTTCGATAGCAATCGACGTGTTTATTTGGTGCAGTATGAACACGATCATACGTATTACTTAAATATTAATTTAATTCGTTAGTTTCTGCGTAAATTAATTCCGTATATTGGAAAAAATGCATAAACAATTATTGGTTGAATTTATCAAAGAATGTAATTTCCCCTGTATATGCTACTATTAGTTACATCAACTTCATTCATAAGTGCAAAAGAAATACCAAAAATAGAAACACTGATAAATGTTTAACTGATTTATCGAAATAAACTAAACAACAACTGAAGCATGATACACACAAAATTTGGGGTAGAAAAGAAAACATTTATTTAATATATTTAAAAGTATTTATTAATAAATTATCATTACAATGTATAAATACATATTTATGAACAAAATGTGAGTTGTATAACTTTAAGTCTTATTTAATTTTAATCTATCAATAATATGTATAATCTAAGTATAAAATTAATGTATTTATATAAGAAATCAGTTTTATAATGTATACATAAAACTTGAGGGAGATTTGGGAAAAATTACCAGTTATTAAAACCGTGAAAATCATAACCAACAATTTTTTTTTTCTTAATTAGCAATTCTTCGTTTTCAACTCTAAAAACATAAAAAAAAAATCAATATACCTAATTATAATAGAACGTATAGTTGTAATTACTTGTTTTTTTGTAGAGAAGAAGGATTAATATATTTTCCTACTCCAGATTTAAAAGTTTTGAGTTTTACTCCTGGAATTGCTACACTCGAAATTTGATTTTCTTCTTTTTGTATATTAGATACTGTGCTGGTTTCCTGAGTATTTATTAAATTTTCCTGTCTTTCTTCTGCTATCTAAACAAACAAATACGATTCTTAAATAAATAATTTTATTCAAAATATATAAAGTAATATAATTATGCTATATATATATATTTTAGTTGCTAATAATTAGCTTATATCTTACTTTATCATCAACTTCTTGAAATGGATCAACAAATACGTGAGTTTGTATTATATTTATATCAGTAATTGGACGATCTTTATTATCTACTTCAATTTCTTCTATTGCATTAAGTGTTTCAAAACCACCTACTATATGTCCAAACACTGTATGTTTGTTGTCCAAGTGTTTACAAGAACGGTAAGTTATAAAACTAATAATTTGAAATAAAGAATTAACAACTTTTTTGTAACAAAATATGTAGTAAACATATACATATTATTGTATATATAATACTCACAATTGTGACTTATTTGTGTCTGGACCAGAATTGGCCATAGATAACACTCCTCGTCCAGAATGATTTAAATTTTGTTTAAATTCATCTTCAAAAGGCTGCCCCCAATATGATTCTCCACCTTTGCCTGTACTTGTTGGGTCACCACCCTGAACCATAAAATTACGAATAGATCGATGAAATTTTGTACCGTCGTAATAATTTTGTTGACAAAGTTTTATAAAATTTTCACATGTTTTTGGTACTTGTTCGCAAAATAGTTCCAAATTTAATGGTCCAAAATTAGTAGTTAATCGAACATAACCTAAGGAAATTATTATTTAAATAATTATTCATTTTTTAATCAAATAATAAAAACAAATTTACCTTTTTTCTTTATGCGTTCATATCGGATTTCATTTTCTTCTAAAATTGCTGGTTCATGTTCTAAAACTGGAACCATAGCTGTTGATGTGAAACTAGCAGCTACACAACCAGTAGAGTAATGAGCCTTGTAAATCAAGCATTATTCGTTAATTTCAAATCTCTAAATGTAAAAATTAAAATTCGATACTAACAGCATTTAATATATCTGGTTTTTGTGCTATTTCTTTAATTTTTTTTTCTGGTTTCTTGTAATCTTGGTCTAACGCTTCTAATATATCCCGTGTTGTTTTTGACACAGATTTTAAATGTCCTTCTGGGTCTTTTAACTGTGCTTCTTCATCTAAAATATGTAAACAAAATGTTAATTAAAAAGTACATAAAATGAATACATTTTGATAAATTAAACTTGTTATTTTTAAACAATTGTACCTGGGTCAACAACTTTGATTTTCTTCACAACGTGATAAAATTTTGCAATATTAAATTTCATCAAATTAGTCGGGTCTTGAAGAGTAATGATATCCTTACGAAGAAATGGCTCGTCTGTTAAGAGGTCTTTCCAGTTTTTTGTTTTAATATTCAATTGTTCTATAGCCTAATAATGCACGCATTTAAAGTATATTAAATAATAATATAAAAAATATTACTAACCTCGTGTGAAAAAACATTTCCTGTTGTCTTAATTGCCACAATGTGTGAGTGTTTAGTCAAAGGTTTGAACAACACTGGACAATGATATTCACCAGCTGTATTACGACGAAAATTTAACTTGATCAATTTTTTTAGTTCAATCGGCTAAAAAATAAAAAACAAATTTGATTCTTATATAATACAAAATAAATTTTAAATATAGTTACCTTTCCTGTCACTGGGTTATGTTTAAATTGATTAATATATTCGAGTAATGCTTCATACTCAAATATATTGCCATCAGGGTCACAATATGGTGTTTTGAAAGGGATGAGGGATAGACAACAATGATCAAATGGTAAACGAGCAAACTTCGATTTTTCGATACCTGGCCTTTTGCCGCCATACAATGTTGACCATTCTGTATATGTAAGGTACCTACACGTGAAAATGCATACAATAGTAATAGATATACACGAATATATATTACAAATACACATATTTGTAAATAAATTAATCGAAACGTACATTTTATCTTTTTGATGTTGTCTTTTGCCCATTTTATAGGATTAGTTTAAACGAACTAATTACAAATTAAATCTTTAAAATCACTATTAGTAGACAATATAATTAAGTTCTTAATAATGCAAGTAGCAAATAAGAATATTGTACAACAGAGTAATATTATGTATTACAAACTAAGGATACCATAAAAAGCAATATCTATAATTTATTATCATTAATAAGATTCTTATCAATCTTTATAAATTATCAACAACCTTTGGGGATAATTATATTTCTAAAGTATTACGATTCTGTCGTTCATATTTGACAAAATTGTTTTTGCTTCTTCGTTAAAACTATCAAATTTGTTGTAGAAACAATGTATAAAATATCTCATTTAAATGCTGTAAGTAATACAAATAGATAATTAAAAACATAGATTGATTACACTACAATATTAAAAAAATGATACAAATTGTTTGCAGGTCAGTTCGAGTTTTGCAAGGTCTAAGACTACAAGATTTCAATTAATTGGCCATCGTTTTCAAACTATAAACACATCAGCTAATGAAGTGAAACAAAAGTAAAACTAGATTAAATGTCAAGTTTATAAATCTTAATTATTATTTGCATTTCAGATCCCGATTTTTGTTTTATACAAGTACTATACTTACTGGTATTGTGGGTACAGCAGGAATAATTGCTTACTTAAAATATGATCCTAAATTTCGAGAAATTCTAACTACTAATATACCAAATTCAGATAAGTTCATAAAAGTTTGTTTATTTGAAGATAAAGAATTTATAAACCAAAGCAAACGATTTGGAGGTCATATAGTTTGTAAAATTATGCAACAATTAAAATCAATAAAAGAAAGGTAAATTATATCAAAACCAAAATTTTTAAATTCAAAATTATTAAAATAAATCTTATTTAGTTCCCATTTGAATTTAATTATTTCTTTATAATTAAAAATTTTTAAATTTGTGGTTGTACAATAATTTGTAATTGTTATTAGTTTTTGAATTAGAGCTGTTTAAAGTTTGACAATACTTCTGCTTAAGTCCATTATTGAAGTGTTTTATATATATGGTTGTAGACTCATCTTTTCTTATCTAATTATGTTTTATATTAATATAATATTCAATTTATGAAAATAATATAAATCCTGTTTATGGTTCATGCAAGTTTTTGATTTTTTTTTCAAAATAAAATATTTAATCTAATATTTTTAATTACTTTTTATACCGTTAATTTGGTAAATACAAATTTGTGCGTATATTTTGCTTATTGTAGTTGCTGTAATTAAACAACATCAGTTCTAAGCAATATACCACTATTATAAACAACTATTCCAAAACTAAAAAATAAAATTTTTCTTATTTCAAAATTATTTTAATATATTAAAATGTTTTTAGTAAAAATCTTGTTGGAAGCTAAATCAGATGATTTGACTTAATACAAAATATTTACATTTTTTACAGCATTGGTCAATCAGATAATTTTGTAGATAAATCCACAGAACAAAGTAACTATTATTTTTAATAAATTAATTATAATCATATTTATAAAAGTATATTTGTATGTATAATTATTTAATATTTATAATAAAAATAAACAATTATAATTATTTTGATATAGAAATTTTTTATTATACATTTTTCAGTTACATCAATTACCAAAAGTTTTTTTACAACTATACCGCCAGTTTCGAATGTTGATGAAAAAAAGCCAAAAGAAAAACAAGGTTTAAATTTAAATCTTAAAATATATGGAAAATGTGTGTATAAATTATTATATATATTTTTATTTACCTTTAGAAATACAACAAATTAATATTAAACCACAGAAGAATATATCTACATCAAATAATGAGTTACCAAAACCTATAGGTAATAATATATTTTTCTTAATTTTTTTCAATCTTCTATTATAGTAAATTACTTTTTCATATTTCTCTCTTGTACATTTTTATCCTTAAATAAAAATAAAATTTTATATTTAATTCATTAATAAAAATCTCATTTGTTTAGAAATATCTCAAGAACTTCCACTAACACCAGTTATTTTACCATCTCATCAATATACCTTAGAAGAACTAGAAGCTGAGATTCTTCAGAAATCATCAATGGGTATTGATGCTTTCAAAAGTGCTACTG
>JAIPRN010001176.1:34644-52314 GCA_025469175.1 Geopemphigus sp. TES_GeoC_2020
TAATAATATATTTTTCTTAATTTTTTTCAATCTTCTATTATAGTAAATTACTTTTTCATATTTCTCTCTTGTACATTTTTATCCTTAAATAAAAATAAAATTTTATATTTATTAATCTTATTTTTATTATAAAAATAAAATTTTATATTTAATTCATTAATAAAAATCTCATTTGTTTAGAAATATCTCAAGAACTTCCATTAACACCAGTTATTTTACCATCTCATCAATATACCTTAGAAGAACTAGAAGCTGAGATTCTTCAGAAATCATCAATGGGTATTGATGCTTTCAAAAGTGCTACTGAAATAATAAAAGGTATAAAGTAATTATTTGGTTTTGTTCAATTAATAATATCTTTTTGTTAAAACCAGAATATTCTGAGAATATTTATAAACTCATTGAGAGTGCTACAAAAACGATAGATTCAAATTTTAATATCAAAATTCAACAACTTGATAAAAAAAATGAAATTTATACAAAAATATATACAGATGCCAAAAAATATAGGTAATGTTAATTTTATGTTATAATGTATTCCATGGGATATTATATAAAATATATTTTAGGAAAGAAATTATTGAAAAACAAAAACTTTTAAACAACCCTATTTTTGAGTCAACTCCTGATAAATTAGCCAAAACTATTCACAAAACTAATGAAGCATTGGAAGAACTTACAAATGCAAATATAATATTAGAAAATGAAGAATATACATTGGGTTATATAAAAAAATATTTGTCCAATGTCAATAAAGCACAATCAACCTTGATTGTAAGTTGATTTTGTTTTATGTATATCAATACATGCAATAGTTAAAATAATATCATGTTGTTCTACAGAAGGAATTTGAGTCTTTGTTTCCTGGTTCAGATATTACTCAACACAAAATTAATATAAACAATAATGATATTGATATATTTCTTCTGTATGCGTTTAAAAAACTAAATTATTATAAAGATAAGCTTTCCAAACAAGAAGTAAATACATAGTTTATAATTTAAAATATGTTAAAATATGTTTTAAAAGTTTTTTAATGTAGACAACTTTAGAACATAAAATAAATAACGCAATGAACGCCGACTTTTTGAATGTTGAAATCATAAATGAGATGAATTCCCGTTTAAATTCAGAAATACACAAATTAGATGAACAATTTAGTAATCAGGTATAAATAGTATTTTGTCTTATGATTGAATATCAAAATTTATTAAATATTTATATTTTATATTGTAATTTATGTTTCTGATTTTCCTTTCATGGTATTTTAATAGATAAAGAATAAATAATTATACATATGTTGCTTCTTAATATTAATTAACATATATTGTATATATAATTTAAACTATAGGGTCAAGTAATTATTATTAAGGTAATTTTTTTAGTTAAATGATTTCAACATGAAGCTTGATGAAGGTTTACAGGAACAATTAATGTTACACACACAAGCACATACAGACCTTGTAGCTAAAGCAGTAGATTTTACTAAGGAAGAATTTGAAAATCGAGTACGTCAAGAATTATCAGCTATAGAAAAATTAGAGCATCAAAAGTATCAATCACAGTTAGATTCATTAAAATCTGATCTTCAAAATGTTGTTAATAATCTGAAAGGTAAGTAAATACTTATATTATTTGTTGTTATAAGAAATTAAGTTTTCTAATAAATTGTAGAACAAGCCGAGATGGAAAAAAAGTTACTTACTAATCAAGCAATTTGGGAAGCGAGTGAATTTTTAAAATCTTCTCTTATTAGTTCAGATAATAAACAACCAATTGACATTAAAAATCAAATAAATGCTATAAAAAAATTAGGAGGTAATTAATTTGATTAAATTTTAATTATATTTATAATTTTGATTTTATGTTTGTTAATTTTTTAGCAACAGATTTAACTTTAAAACAAGTAGTGAATGTTATTCCATCTCAAGCTCTAGAAGGTGTATTTTCTAAAGGCCAGTTAAAAGAAGATTTTAATCAAGTCGAAAAAAGAATATACCAGACGGCTCTTATACCTGATGACAATTTCAATTTACCATTAATGGCCTTCAGTTATTTAGCGAGTCTCTTTGTGGTTCATCATTCACACATATCACCCAATGAAGTGAACAATGAAAAATTTGATCCCTTAGAATTAAACACTTATGAAATTGTTGAAAGAGCCAGGTAACTAATATAATAATAAAAATATTTACCATAAATAAACATCAATTTAAAATCACACTATTGTTATTCAGATACTGTATTGATAGAGACGATATTTTGCAAGCACTGCGATATTTGAACTTACTAACAGGATGTTCACGAGTTGTAGCTAAAGAATGGATGAAAGAAGCTACTGTATTTTTAGAAACAAAGCAAGCAATTGATCTATTAATGTCTTATGCTACAGTTTCATCTTATTCTATTGCTCATAGTGGTTAAATTGTTATTTGTTTTACTAATGCAATTGGCAATTGAGTTATTAGAGAGCATACAATTTAATTACTATTTTTATAGGCTTACATATTGTGTATTTATCAATTTTTTGTTCTCCATATTAAAAACTGATGTAAATAAATAATTAAGTTACATTGCTCAACATATAGATAATTCTTCAAATATTGAAAAGTATCAAATTCATGGATAAATTTAAAACAAAAGTTACGAATAATATGAAAATTTAAATATGAACAAATTATTATCACAAGGCATAGAAAATAAAAATATACTGACTTATTACAACACTATATGTATTTATATTTATAATTTGTATATTATTTATCTAATACTTTCATATTTTACGTTTATATATACAATTACATATTTTAACCACTTAAATTAAAAAGGAGAAAGAACAGTAATTTTTAATCAAGTCAATTATTACCAAATTAAAATATGTGTAACATACATAAAACTGGGACAGAATTCATATATAATTTTTAATTTTTGTATGGTCTAGTAATAAAAATTGTTCCAAGACTACAAGTTAAAATATAAGTATATTTGAGTTCGTATTATAGATTAGGTTGATTTAAACCTATAGTATGGTGTGGACTTGGAGGGGGAAAAATGCAAATAAAAATCGGATTTGCTATAGTGTTCACATAGAAATTGTATTAACCACGACAAGATAAACGTTTCGGTGACGACATAACACCGTTAATAGTGAATACGACTTAAGAAAATAAAATTTGACAATAGGATTTCTCGATGCGTGTCGCTAACAGGGACTTTTTAGTATTTATTTTATCCGCTGTCATAACGTTGTGACTTCAAATTTAATATTTTTTTGAGGTTAGATAAATTTTATAGTATTACTCTATGTGTTAAAGCAATAAAATTTAACCATAGCGCTTGCTAAATTAGTGATTAAAATTTCTAATAAAATGCCGTCTTTAAACGACCACGTTACACAGTAAGCAATGATTAAAAGTGTCGTCTCGACGTTATCTTCTAAAACCGTGACTGTGTACAGTGATAAACAGATGGCTGGATAGTAGGCAGTAAGTTTTCTGGTTGGCGTTTATATTAAGTGAGCGTTATTCAGTTTATGTTCTGTTGTTGTGGCTTTCAATGCTTTTCTTTGGTGCTGCCGTTTAATTTCAGTTTAACATCGAAGTACCTTAATCCGATCACATTATCCATTCCAACTATATATGAGCTTGAGCGACCATTCGGTTTTTTGGCAGTCATCAACCCTGCATCATGGGCGGGAACGTGCATGTAGTCAGGCCGATACTCGAGGAGACGTTTTATGCATTATCCAGTAAACGTTATTCGTACAAGGTATCGCTGATGCCTGACGGTTTGTATTTAACCAAGAATGGTGATGATGGGACAGAGAAAACTGATCTTATACACGTCGGTGACATAATTGGCTGCAAGTGTATGCGGAACAATGTTAAGTCTGATAATTGCACTTGTCGGCCAGCGACAAAGAACACCAATAGTGAAAAAAATGATTACCAGATCCGTGTACCATACACAATGGAAGCAACTGACTGTAGTGCATATCTGTGTGTATACGCATACATATTAAAGAATGTTGGTATGAAGAATGAAAAACGGGATAAAATGACTGTCACATTGAGATTTCGCAATTTCAGTACTTATGACGAGAACAATCAAATTGCTACTAAATGGAAATTAGCGATTAAATCACTGCTCAAAATTAGACATGAAGATGGTATCATTGTTGTCCCATCTGATAATAAATACTTGGGTAAGTTGGTCTAATGACATATCAATTTATATTAAAATTATTCTTATACACATAATAGTCAATAGTAAACGTAATTACATTATAAAATTATTAAGTTAAAATATTTTTTCTTGGCTCTATTTTTTATATTAACAAATAATCCAAACCCAATATGTTACTTTTTTTTAAAGAATTTTCAGCGTACTTTTTAAGATTTTTCCATATTATTTTACAAAGAGAAAATACCTCTGATTTGTATATTTTTAGCAAAATATTGTGTGCTTAAAATAATAAATATTTAAAATATTTGGTATCTAAATGATTGAATAAAAAAGATCACTGAAAGCTGTTGCGTAAAATTTACAGAATATATATATTATAGGTACATTAATTTATATATGACATTTTACAACAGTTTCAATGTTTGTTAAATTTATTTATTTAAAAATATATAAATATTTAGTATAATATGATATAATAAAGCACTTGTAGTTTATTAACCCTAACCTTTAATCATTTATTTTTAATAGATTTTGTTTATGGTAGTGATTAGTCAAATAAATAGTTACTTATTCCTTTTTTATTTTAAATTGTTATTCTAACTTTTTCAATTAGGTTTTAGAGCTATACATAGTATGATTGATCATGTGTATAGAGTTATTGATGTTATCTCTACATTTCATAAAAACAAACTTTATTTCGTCAGTGTTTTCTTAGGTAATTCAGACTTTTGGTAGAGGATAATTTAAAAACTTCCTGTTCAAATTTTATAAATTTCCTCCTCTTACACTCTTTTTCTCAATTAAATTGTACCTTTTAAACTGCCATTTCCAAATATGTTAAGGATCAGCAACCTCATATATAGCAATACTTAATGCTAGAGTACCTCAGAGAGATATTCTTTCATTTACAATTTTAAATATTTATGGTTTCTGATCTGCTTGTTACACAAAATACTTTTGTAACCGATTATGCCGATAATAGTCACTTTATGATAATCCATTAATTGCCTTGGCTCATTTACAATCCTATTTAACACTATTATCTTTTGTTTTTCACACTTTTTGTCTATAAATATATTATTAATTAAAATTAATCTTAATTTTTTTTTTAAAATAACGTTAAATTTCAACATTTTTTTATTCTTTTTATTACTGTAATTTCACTTGTATTTTACCGTTTTACAATAAGTAAATCGATTTGTTAGTTTTGTAAAATATAAATAGCCAAGCATACTAAATATTGGAAGTGTGTGTAGAAAACCTACTATATATTTCAATTAAGTTAAGTATTTTTATTTTAAACATTTCTTTTAATATATACATACAGTTAATATACTTATAAAAAATTTTTGACAAATTAAAAATGTTACATGTTTTTGCTTTCCTAAAAATAGTATTTTGACTTATTTTATTTGTTATCCATGCCCTTATTCTATTCTCTCATGTATTTGATATAAATTGTATATATTTCTAATGAAAATGAAAATAAAAAGGATATTATGCTTTCTCAGAACTATTGATTTTATTATTTTTATTGATCGGAAAAGGCAAAATACAGTTCAACTATATGTAGTGTATATTCATAAACAATAAAGCATTTAAATTCCTAGAATCCAATAAAATTTGATAAATTAATGTATCGTGTGTATATTATCATAATTTATTTACAGAAGAATGTAGATACAGAAGAATTGTTTGTATAAATTAAATCTAATTGTAGTATAAATTCTTTTTTTATTGATTAATTTAAAAGATGTGTAGTCACATACTACTTTACTGTTAATGGTATTGTATTGGATATCTTTCATAACAATTTAAAAAATTATAAAAATAACATTTGATATAGTTGGACATAATATTAATGTATACTATTTATCATATTATCATATTAAATATTTTTCAGTTCATGTCATTAAACTTTAGAAATATTTTTGTGGTTTTACTTTTTGTAATAGTGTAGTATACTAAAATATTGTGGCATTATAGCCACAAGCCAACAGCTATTAGAAATTGTTTTGGTAACTGATTTTAAGATGGATAAAATTATATATCTATAAATAATTATAAATACTACAAATTATTACACCATTTAATTAGTTAATGCAGTATATGTGTTTGATGAATGTTAATTGTGTGATACAACTAATTCATAGAGCTCAAAGGTCTACTGTCCAATCAGTATGAAAATTATTTTTAATTGTTCATGCAGTATAATCTATTATTTATAGTCAGATATTTTACTGTTGTAATAATACAAAATCAATGATTATGAACACTTCCTTGTTATGTGTTTTAAGTGTCCAATTAAAACAATTAAATGATAAAATTTGTATTTAAACTGTGTTAAGAAGACACTTAATAAATTTTTTTTTTCACTATTTGTACACTATACATATACAAATATACACATATAATACAGTAAAATTTATATTGAATTGAGTTTCTTTAAAAATATGAATTAATTATAAACCAAATATTAAATAGGTTGTTGACGTTGTATTTTGATAATTGATTATATATATTGTGTGTTATATTTTTCAAATATCAAATATGGAAAGAGATGAATTTGATCAATTAAAATTTAGTCAAATGATAAATTAATTAAACCAGATAAATTACATACATGATTAAATAAAATAAATAATTTCAAATTAAAAATTAGCAACTGTCCAGATTAATGTATCCATTTTTTGTAATTTAATAGCTATTAATAATAAAGATATTTGTTCGTTTTCGAGTTCATGTTTATATTAATTATTTTTCATTACAATAATTGATTTGATTATCAATAGACAGATTGAATATTTATATTTGTATTAATAATTATTTATTTACTATATAATTAATTTTTAAAATTTTGATTTTGGATTTAAATAAAAAGAATTATTAAGTTGTAGACAATAACAATTAGTTTTTAGGGATGTAATGTAAAAGTAGTTTTTCTACAGTTTACAATTTTACGATTACAGATTTTTTATTGACTATTTACTTTTGTATAATTTATCAATATTTTTACACGGAATAAATTAGTGTTTTATCTTTTATCCTTTTAATCACATATTGGCACAATTAGCATTTGATGTTATTCTTTAATTGTAGAGTAGAGTAACAGGATTATCTTTTGTAGGGACGTAAAATATTTTTACAAACTATAATATTTATTTATAATAGAAAAGTTTTGTTTTACTAATTAAAAATATTAAAAAAATTGTTGTTTATATATATTTTTCTAGACTATAAAAATATTGTTTTAAAATAATAATTTATTTATTAATTTATTAATTTATTTATAACGTAGATTATAATTTAATAAACAGAAAGCAATGATATATATTTTTTAAATTTTATCAGTTTTTTTTTTTTATTAACAAATTGTGTTCTAAATAATCTTTATCTATGGAAAATTAAAAAAATATACTAAATAAGAATTGTTTCACGAGTAGTAATACCATAGCAGTGGTCTTATCAATCTTTTACAATTAATAATAGATTAAAAATAAATTTTCTATAAATTCTTGTTTAAGTAATTATGCTATCAGTAATTTATAACTTTTAAAAAATGAAGGACGTAATTTTATAAATATTTTCAATTGAAACTTTTTACATTTCAGCCCTTTTAGTCTATAATATTATCTCCACTTTAATAATTCTGAGGTAATTCATTAAGTATGTGGTCACAAATTTTTTCTTAGGATGAAAAACTGGTGACATTAATATTATTAACTTTTTATTAAATTTAATTCTATATTGAAACGGATAAAATTTAATACTTGTATCAAACACCATATAGGTATTGATTTAACTTCTGTATTATTAATAATTATTTCTTTATATTTTGTTATGGTAATATTTGTATATTTTCAATCTGAATAACCATGTATTACAGTTAACTATTTATAAAATAAAAAGTTTATACATCAAATGTTTTTAGTCCTAATAATAAAAATAATAAAACTATTGAATTTTAATAGACATACAATTACCACTAAGTACAATTTAAAAAAAAATATATTTTTATGTTTCAGATAATCGTTTATTGATAATAGTGAATCCAAAGAGTGGTGTTGGAAAATCACGTGAAATATTTCAACGTAAAATTGTACCTATTCTAAATATGGCAGATATTGACTATGATTTACATATTACATGTATGCAAAATGATGCTAGGTAAATAAAATTGAAGTACTTATATACAACTATATTATTTACTATAAACTTAATACAAATTTATGTGTAAATTTGTCCTCCATTCAATTAAAATTAATTCAGGATTTCCTCCTTTAATGCCATCCATTGTTTTGTATTATTTTTACTTAATACATTAAGCCCCATTTATTTATTACATTTATTTACATTTATTAAAGGTTTCTATTTAATAGTTTTATTTTTGAAAATGTAAAATTTATCATCTTAAACATTGTATTTACAAAAACGATCACTATAATTATTCAATTATAACATCGATTAATGTTTAAAGTTTAGCTTATAGTTTTATTATGTACTGATTGTATACAATTACAAATATTATTCTTTTATATTTTTTGATTTTGAGGTTGTATTATGGTTTATTCTATGTAAAATTAAAATTATTACCTAGAGTTAGTTGGGAATAATATGTAAACTTTGAAGGTTAATTAGTATTTTGATGGTACTTAATTTTATATTTGTTAAAACATTATTAAGTTAAATAATGGGTGCCAGTAAAGTTCTTTTAAAACATAGACCTATTCAAACAAATTATAAAAATTACTATGTACCTGAACAAGTTTTTAAGGACATATATTGTTAGTCATTCATGTTTTTATTTTTCTGTATAATATTTGTTTTAAAAATGTTTTAACCTTAAAAATTATAATTACACAATTGAATGCTTATGATATATTTTTATTATATTTATGGAATATATTGATTAAAATATAAAATAAAGTCATTATTGAAGTTATAATTATTTGTTTATATGATTATCTAAGCACTAATATATTTTTTCCAATATTCAGGCTTACCTAATTTTGAGTTATAAATTTTCTACTTGTATTTTAAATTAAATACATTTTAATTTATTTAGTATATGATAAATATTATAAAATATATAGTATACTAATATCCTTATGATTATGTTTTAAGGTAAAGATTCATAAATTAAACGAATACCAATCATTTGCATATTTAAAGTAGTAGGTCATTGATAGAATTACTAGATATAAATACTAGATATATTTTAGAATTATGAAAAAAGATTTTATCATTACAAGTATTATGGTAATATTGAAAAATTAAATAGTTAATGTATTTAGTTCGAATATTACAAATGTTGGACAAAGAAACACGGAGAACTTTTTAAAATTCACACTTATTATTTAGGGATATAAAGTGCATTAGGTATCTGATACTCTGATATATCAGACAACGAAATTGCTGATTCTTTAGCCATGTCCTCTTTCCACAGTCCTTTTTTCTCTATAATCTCCTGAACCAATTTCAGTTCTTTATCAAAAAACTACACATCCCATATGTGGCAAAACAATTGGTCAAGTCTTCCTCTTAACCATGATAGATGGTATAGGAAGATTGCACCCACAATTCCTTTTCATCCATGGTTTCATAATCTTAAACTCAATAAGAAAACAATTGGCTCTTTTTCCTGGCTTAGATTGGGTCATACCCTTCTTCCTTATTATCACTCCTTAAAATTATCCTTTAATAGCTCTCCCCTCCGTATTCATCATTCCTTATACTCTATTTGTGATATTCCACACATCCTTTTCCAATGCCCTCCATTAGAGGCACAATGAAGAAAGCTCGCTTTTTTAGTTGACAAATATAATATTAATATAATATTCCTTTTAATACTATATCTATTTTATTCTCTCAGCTATCTCTCATCATTCTTTTTGTCATCCGCTTCTTTGAACAATCTAATTTTGTCATATAATTCCGTTTAACTGTAATAATTTGTAACTGTTGTAACTAATTGTTTTTTTATGCAAAGTTTTGATAAAAAAAAAAAATCATTATTATTATTAAAGTTAATTACTTATATAGAATTTATTATAATTTACAATATTACTTGTACATTATTTTAATACTTTTTTAAATTTTAACATGTATACTTTTACAGTTCCAAAATTTAATATCAATATGTTAGTATTTAATGAATTTTATTATAATTATACTTTAAATATATTTTAATATTTTATATAAATAGTTATTTAACATTTTTATATTTTTACTTTTGATTGTGTGTTATGTTATTATTCTGGATATTTTTGTTCGGACTTATTCTGTAATAGATAAAATACTAAATAGCTTTAAGCCATATAGGTTATATAATCCGAAAATATTCGTGTTATTTTACACTAATCATTTTTAATTATTGTGTTATCTTTGGTCTATGCCTAAACACGTTTACTTATTTAAATACATAATCATTAATAATTGTATTGGCATAATATAATTTTAAAGAATCAAATTTTTGTAGTTAAAGTCTTCATATTCTGATATGTTTATAAATATTATATTTGTACACCAATTAAATACTATATTTACTTTAGTATTATTCAATGTGAATTATAGATGCAAAATAATAATGTTTTGCGATAGTTAAATTAAATTAATTTAAAATTTGGAATTTCATAAAATATACGCATATTGATGAGAATTGAGAAGGTATAAATCAATATTTTTTAATGTTTCATAGTTACTATGAATATTTTTTTCTTATTAAAAAAACAATATTTTTTAGAAAAATAGTGTTTGATTTTTGAATAGATTTATTAAACAATTCCATTTTACACTATGTCAATTATTGTATATTTGTATAAAATTAAATCTACTCAAATTATAAGTTTGCGAACACGATATATTTCTAGATTTCTAAAATATTTGACCCTTAAAAATACATAACTTAAATGATACAATTTTGATATAATAATTTCTTTCCCTTGTTGTAAATTACAATGGTTTATTTAGCAATATTAAAAATTGTGTATGAATTCGAAAAAGGGTGTTTACATCAATTGACAATTTTTATTTCTTAATAAAATTACGCAATTCGCACATTTTATCATTTTAATTTTCATTACATTTTTATGATTAAATAGGTATTATCTTATCTGTTATGTTAATTGATTATGTATTTAAAATATACTTGATATACATATTGATTCATTATTTACTGTGATGGATAAATACGTTTTATACTTATGCATCAATTATTATACCATTTTTTTTGTAAAATTTTTGGAATTTAATTGTGTTCTTATAATTTACATATGGCAATCATTAACCAGAATTATAATATTTTACATAGTAACTCCTATATACTAATAAATATTGTGATTTAAGTAATTGTACATATTATTATTGTTAAGGTTTTTTAATTATTGCTAAATGTATTATTATTTTGATGTGGCTATTTATTAATGAGTCTTTTTAACTTTTCTGTGGCTTATGAGGACTTAGGGACTTAATTCTATATTGATCTATAATTTGAAAAAATGTTATTAATTTTACTAAAAACAAAATAATGCATACATTTTGTCAATATAAAAGTATCTATATAATTTGATATCGAATTTTTACTAGTTCTTGATGCCTTAATGGAATTATAATAATATTACGAATATGTCCCAAAATATTACATAATTACATAATAATTAAATAATAAAGTGTTTTAACTGATGATTTATATGACAAAACATAATCAAATGTTTTCAATTTATTGAATCAGAACATATTTGTAGGTAACTATTTTGTTATTTTAACAAAATATTTTAATTATATTTTATTTAATTATTTTTATTATATTTTAATAATATCTTATTTTAACTACATTTGTAGTAACACATAGTAATTTTTTGGTTTTGTTTTTAGAAACTTGATGCGAACGAGTAATATTTATAAATGGGGACGTGGTATAGTTGTGCTTGGCGGAGATGGTATTATGTTTGAAATAATCAATGGGCTCATGGAACGATCTGATTGGCAAAGAGCTTTTGAGTACCTGACTTTATCTATTATACCGGGTGGATCTGGCAATGGGATGGCCAAGTCCATAAGTTTTGAGACCAAGTGAGTTTGATTTTGTTTTAGTCAAACAGCACTTTGAATCCAACTAGTTAAACGTTTATAGTGAACCCTACAATCAGGATCCCATTCTCATATCGGCACTAAATGTTGTTGGCGGTAACAGGTGTCCAATGGATCTAGTTAGAGTCGAAACTCTTACACAAGTCGTATACTCTTTTTTGTCAATTGGTTGGGGTTTTATTGCTGACATTGATATAGAAAGTGAAAGACTTAGAATGTTAGGTAGCCCTAGGTTTACTATATGGAGTATTGCCAGACTCATTGGTAAGATCACTAAAATTGTTGTGAAAAATACATACCTAAGTTATCACATCGCTGTATATTGTGAACGTGTTGTAGGTCTGAGGAGTTATCCTGCTAGGTTGTCTTACAGCAAGATCAACAATTTGGAAACTGAAGTTAGAATGAATAATTTCACGATAAGCACTTTGGACAATTTTCCAGAACCATCTAATGAAAATGAACCAATATCGATAGAATTTGGAATGGATCCTGTAATGATAATGATAATGAATCTTTTTGAATATTAAATAATTTTAAACTTTGAATTGTATTATATGTGTTATATACAGTTGGAGGAATTTGAAACACGTGATCGAGTCGAGAGCTTTTCATCAATAATATCCAAACGGACTGCATTCATGTCTGTCAATGAAGCTTCAAGTTTTACATCATTACCAGATATGATTGAAGAATCTGAAATCTGGGTCCGAGGACCATTATCTAAACTTCCTTCACTAACTGAACCAGTACCATCAGATTGGGAAGTCATTGAAGGTATTATAATAATTAAGTTAATAATATTAAGTTATAATGCTTTACATAAACTTGTTACAAACGTTTAGTAATAATAAATTATAAGTAATAACTAATATTTTAACAATAATAAAAAATATATAAAAGTGTTTTTGTGTTAAAAAAATACTTTTCTAAATCATATTAAAATAATATGGATGATATAGTGTTGGTAGGAGAAAATAGGGAGGAAATTAATCAATGATTCGACATGTGGAAATTAACTATAGAAGAAAAGAGATTAAAAATAAATAAGAGTAAGACAGAGTATATAGAGTATGAATTTGATGAAAGAAAACTAAAAGTAGATGAAATGAGGAGTGTTATGACAGTAAGTGGAGAAGAGCTAGGTAAGGGTGAAAGTTTTAAGTATTTAGGGTCTTTTGTACAAAAAAACGAGGGTTTTGACAAGGATGTGAAATATAGGATTAGGTGTGAATGGATTAAAGGAAGAGAAATGTCTGGTATCTTGTACGATAAAAGAATTCCAATGAGGCTAAAAGGTAAGTTCTATAAGAGTGTAGTAAGATCAACTATATTGTATTATTCAGTGTTGGGTGGGGAACAAGAAAATAGAGCTAAGAATGAGTGTAGCAGAGATGAGGATGTTTAGATGGATGAGTGGAGTAACAAGAGAAGATAAGATAAGAAACAAATATGTAAGAGGAAGCACAGAAGTAGTGTCAATTGTAGATAAAGTGAGGGAGAATAGACTTAAATAGTTAGGTGTTAGATAGTTAAATGTTATGAGGAGAAAAGATTTGAAAGCAGTAAAAATAGTTATCGAATTGAGTGTTGAAAGAAGAAGAAAAAGAAGAGAAAGATCAAAGAAGTGGTTGAATGCGATTGAGTGTGATATAAGAACAGTTAGTGTGTGCGTGAATAATTTGGGAGACCAAGGTAACTGACTTCAAATAGATTGGAAGGAGGAGAGAAAGAAGACATTAAAATAATATATTTTTTAAAAAAAAATATTTATTGATACTTTTTTAAGAACATTTTTGAATTAATTTGTTTAGGAATTCATAAATAAAAAACTTATTAGTAAATGCATGTTGTGTTAATGACTATAAATAATTATATATTTTCTCAAATTAAAAAGAAGAAAAAAAATAAAAATTTAAACAATAGCATTCTATATAATTAATACAAATTAAATTAATTAAAATTAAATTAAAATAAAAGAAACTTATTTAAATTAATGGTTTTTATATTTTTGGTGCACATAAATTGTTATCAGATTTAAGAGTTGGTTAATTAGCTAGAAAGTTAGGTGTTAGTGAATTGGACAGGTAGGATAACACAGTTTTTAGTATTGGTATAGGGAATTAAATTAAGAAAAACTAACTTTATGTATTTTATAGATGAATTTGTAATGATACATGCTTCATACTTATCTCATATAAGTGAAGACGTAATACTAGCTCCTAAATCCAAATTGAACGATGGTGTCATTTGGTTGGTGATTATTAAACACGGCATATCCAGAGCTGCTTTTTTACAAGTAAGTATTTTTGAAATGCATTATTGTAAACAATACTTGCTGTGTGTTGTGTATTAATGAATTGTGGGAACAAAGTTCTTTAATGAAGAATATTAATGCACATGCTTATAACATCTACTCTCGTATGACATTGAATGTTTATTTATTTTGTTACAGTTTTTATTGGGTCTGTCATCCGGTAACCATTTAACAGTTCCTAATGTTGAAATGATTCCTGTAAGAGCGTTCCGTTTTGAACCATTGTCACAGGATAGCCACATTGTTGTTGATGGAGAATTGATAAAACACAGTCCCTTACAAGCAGAAATTGTGCCAGGTATCACAAATGTATATGCTCGACAAAAATTCTCCTGATATATTTCTCTGGCAATATTTATTGTTATTATTTTTTTTTTCCATCGAATGTTTCGATTATTACTCGTGTATCTATATAAAATAATGGTTGTTATCTTTTCAAGAGGCAATTGTGTTTTCCTCTTCGAAAGATGTTATTATATTTAATTTTTTATTTATCTTCAATAATCTGTTCTAATTAGCAATGTTAGTTACCATAATATATTATTTTCTTAAACGTGCATTGTGGGACCAATATTAGGTAAATAGGTTGTTAAATATTTTATAAATTCTTATATTTGTTAAAATATGTTTATATATTTAAAAAGTGAGGTAAAAAATAACTAAAATTAATAGTTAATAATTTTAATCATTTAGTTTATAATTAAATTGGTGGTTTCTTTGTTGATTTTTTTATTGTACCTATTTAATTATCACCAATAATACATGCATAATATGTTCAATATCAACAATAATATGTTTACTATAAGTTGATTATATTTTATCATTGTAATTAATTTTTTACATTTCTAAAGTTAAGAAATAAAGTTACCGTGAATTTAATTTGCATTTAATTTTTATATTTCAAATTTTATACACGTTCATTTTATTTACATAAAAGAAAAAATGAATACAACATTCAATTATCAAATAATTACGTTTAATCCCGTCTGCATAAAATTATCTACTTATATTATTATTTACATAGGATAATGTTCATTTACATATATTATTGAAATCAAGAGAATTATATAATGCCCTGAACCAATGTTTAAAAATTAGATGAAGTGTAGAATATGATTAAAAACATGTTTATTTATTATATTAGTCAATTTTTACTCAGTGTAGCTAATAATAATGTTAGTATAGTTATGGATTTATTTTGTCATGTAGGATAAAATCTTCATACAAAATTACAAAACTGTGATTAATGCTACATACTCTATTAATATATAATTGTACTATTAGGTAGACATAAAAGTTTACTATTTTATTTGACTTTTGTATTATGTTGTGTACTCAATTAAATATACAAAAGTACCGTCTTTTTTATAATTAAAATTATAATTTAATAATTAAAAATTGTGATTATTTTATTCAATATACTAAAATATAGGAATAAAATGCATTCTTTAAACAATATTTTATATTAGTAATTTATTTATATTCCCGATTATTTTATTTAAATTTTTCTAAACTTTATGCAGCATCATTAAGTTAGGAGTAGAAAATATTTTTTTCTTTAAAAATTAATACACAATTTGTGCATATAAAGCACAATAAGAATATGCGAATGGATGGACGTCTGATTACAGAAGAATAACGTACATTAAACTATAATAAAAGTAATAATTAAGTAACACTTCGTTGTTTACTCAGTTAACATGGCTCAGCTACACCAGATAATTATATAATAAAATTAGAGTTTTACTTTTTAAACGTTAATATGTATAGATAATTACCCTATTGGTATTTTTTTTTTTATACGTTAATATAATATAATAATTTCCTCGTTTCATTTTCAACGTTAGAATTTCCATAATTAGTTTATCACTGATTGAAAACTATAAAGAGTTCCTCTTTATGTAATAGTATATTGAATGGTAAGGGTGGCAAATGAGCTATTAATATGCTGTATGAACGGTATAATTTTACAGTTTATAATCTGTTACGTGGAACAATACACAAATAATAGTTTGCAAGCCGCGGTGACAAGACGGGTTGTTATTCTTGAATATTAGAAACGATTTGATATGTTGTATGCAGGTTGCTGTGAGTGATGTCTCTAAATAGCCGCGAGTTTCGTGCATAATTACTTAATAAACAATAGCTTCGTCACCACCGTCTCCACGACGTTATCAATAAACACGGAAAACAAAATTAATTCAGCAAAGACAGTGTGCATAAGTGGCCGCCGGTTATCTGAATGCAGAAGGGTTGTCTAATTATGTATTCGTAATTACAGCTTTTTATATAAATACGAATATTTCGATGGCCGGTGATAAATACTTTTCACGCCCGTAACGTAATCACAGCGGAAATATTTTTGTCCGAATATATATCGCGGACGGAAAAGACGGTTAATTATTTTTGGCCAGGAGGTATAGAACGTAGTGAAATATACGTATAAACGACAATTCGCGTATTATTAGTAGTATAAACACTTATGATGCAAATTGCAATAATATAAACAAATTTTAGAAATATATAATAAATATTACAAAATATTACGAATAAACCCTTCAAATTTATATTTGCCTAAGTGATCTTGTAGAATTGTTTCTTCTTAGGCGACTGTAAGGCAGACCATTTGTGCATTACGAACGCCGTTACGACTATCGGCTAAGTAGGCATTGTTGTGCACCATCCGTTGAGACGGTTGGGCATTTGAAAAACCGCCGTCGGTTGGAATTCCGGTAGTCGGTTGAGATTTGGTAGTGGGTTCGTTCAGGAGCACACGAGTCGTTTGAGGTTGGATAGAATTGACGAATCGAGTAGATTATTAAAATATAATTATATTACGTCAGATTACTTTAGATTATTCGTTAGCACGTCAAGGACTCAAATGACGGTGCACACCTTTGGACAACTGTGTCACTGTGTCATTGTCAATTGTTTAAGTAGGGTTAATTTGGCTATTGGAGGATTCGGCCCGGGCGATCTGGTCGAGCGCATGCTCGAGTCTCAGGTCCACTGGGACGCCGTCGTACGATTCGCCGAGTCGGTGATGATGGCGAAGGAAGTCGCCGAACGGCAGAGGCAGG